>CAUPSL010000138.1:0-82094 GCA_963514005.1 Raja brachyura
AAATAGGCCCCAAGCTCTCGCCCTCCTATCCCTGCAGGCCGGATTTACATATAAGCTAGACAAGCTTAAGCTTATAGGGCCTCGAGAACTAGGGGGCCATGGCTCGCTCCGCCAAGGTGTATGAAACTTTTGACATAGTGACGTTGTTACAAACCCTACCATCGGTGGCGCTGTTTCTACGCTGCAGACTCCAACTCCCCTGGGTCCTAGTGCCAGACCCCCAAACCTGGCAACATCAGTGGCTGTTCAACTGGGTCCTTCCCCATTCCCCTCAAACCATGTGCCCCCAGCTCTTCCCCACCCACATTACAGACCTCATACCCACTACCCTCTGACCACCCACCAGACAACTCCTCGACCTCAATCCACACACCTGCCTTCTTCTGGCCCCAACCCCACCCCTGCCATGAGTTCACCATCCTCCTTACCTCTCCCTCTCAGATACCGAACGATCTGCCCTCAGAGGCCGCACCTTTGTCCACCCTCCATCCCCACCTCAATGAGTTCTCGCGCCCAGCACGACTTGGAGCTCTTCTACCGTCGCCTTCACCTCGCACTATTCTTCCATGGGAAGGAGTCTTCGCCCCCTCATTGATGATCCCTTTTCCCATCTCCAATGGACCCCCTCCTCTTGGCCATCTTCTGCCTTTAGACCATTTTATTTTAATCTGCCGGTGGCAGATTATTTTTAATCAAACGCCTCAGCAGTATATAATACCATGTAATTCTGTGTTCAGGGAAGTGGAGAGAGGACATCCAAGTGTCTGTGTTGCTCACTTGGCTGGGGTTGTTTTCCTTGCCACCTCCATCGGCCGATAATTAGGTAACGTTTTGAATAGGTCTACCAAACAGCTTTGTGAGTTGTCTGTTTATTAAGTAGTGAACCTGTTTGTATAGTTATAAGAGGCTTTTTCAAGAAGATTTCATTCAGGTTCGATATCAGGTTTTGCAATATAATTGTCAATAAGGAACAGTTCTTTAAGAAATGGTTCCCAACGGGAGGCACATGCAAAAGGCACAGAAGCTATTTTGGAAAGTTACAGCACTATCACGGATGCCCTCAGTCATTTGTATCCTGATGTTAATGTGAAGGGTGATACCAAGACTGGAAGCTAACAATCAGCGATGGGGATCACGACAGCCAAGGAGGACTCCAGCTCCAGCGATGGTAGGCCGCAGAGCCCGGAGAATGTGATCCGAAAATTGACCACATCTCCGGGAAGGTAAGAACTTGAAAAATAGTTTCCCTCAATCCCCCCTTCCCCCCCCCCACATAAAACAAACCGGAAGAACATAAACTTTGAACAGACGCTAGAAATAACAGAAAGGTGAAAAAATGAACAGACTCCATCTCCCTGGCGCCCCTGGAGGTCCAAAAGCATAAAACACACAACCTGGAGCCTATAATACAACCCTGTGGCCTACAAAACACAGGCTTGTGGCACCAGAACTTAGGCCAAATCCCAGAGCTTAGACCTGGAGACTATAACTATAGCACAGGCCCAGAGCCGATAATAGAGCCCTTACACTTGTGAATGAAACATAAATAAACCAAAGGAATAGTTAGGTCTCAAGCCGGGTGTTGAGCAGTCAGGTTGTTGTCTCTGTGTCAATGTCTGCCAGGCCCTGAGCTCCATTTGATGGCTGGTAGAGCGGGCACCGGAGATTACATGGTTGGGCTGTCTGTTGTTCTGCTCTGCATTCACAGGCTGGGCTCTGGCGGAGCCCCCATCTAAAACAAAATTATGGACATATAGATACATGCTGCATGAAATGCCGAACTCCAGTGCCAAGTCTGTTGAGCTTCACCCATGCTCCTCTGGGGAGGTCAGACCCTGGACAGCTTATATCTGGTGAAGAGATGTAGCTGTGTAATGGAGATGAGGTTGCCTTCCACTCCTGTGACCACTTGGTGGCTATCCAGTGTGTTTTTGTCTCAGTTGGCTGGATGGATGCTAGTAGTTATTTTCCATGTGGAGCAAAGTGGTGACGGGACTTCAGTTGGTGTGGCCTCTGCTCTCTGCTGATAGCCTGATGGAGGAGGTGATCTGACAGCCTTCAGAGCCTATAATACAGTCCTGTGGCCCAGGAAATTTATGCGAAATACCAGAATTTTAGGCCCGGAGCCCACAACACATGCGCAGTGCCTACAACAGGCCCAGAGCTATCACACAGGCCTGGAGTCTACAATACAGGCCCGGAGCCTATAACACAGGCCTGGAACCAATAACACAGGCCAGGAGCCTATAACACAGGCCTGGAGCCAATAACACATGCCTGGAGCCAATAACACAGGCCTGCAGGCAATAACACAGGCCTGGAGCCTGCAACACTGGCCCAGAGTCTATAACATAGGCCCAGAGCCAATAATACAGGCCTGGAGCCTAAAAACATAGGCCCGGAGCCTATAAAACAGGCCAGGTGCCTCTGACACAGGCTGGAGCCAAAGACACAGGCTGGTATCTATCACACAACCCTGGAGCCTACCAACACAGGCCTGGGGCCTATGACATAACCCTGGAGCTTATCACATAGGCATGGGGCCTATGGCACAACCCTGGGAGCCTATGACACAGGCCTGGCACCTGTGACACAGCCCTGGAGCCAAAGACACAGGCTTGGAGTCTAAGACACAGCCCTGGAGCCTACAACACAGGCCTGGGGCCTATGACACAACCTGGAGCTTATAACACAGGCCCGGGGCCTATGACACAGCCCTTGAGCCTATTTCACAAGCCTGGGGCCTATGAAACACAGGTCGGAAGGTCCAGAACATAGGCGTAAGCCCACAATACAGGCCTGCGCCTAAAAATACAGGACCTAAGCCCACAACACAGGCCCACAAAAGAGCTCTGATGCCTATGAAACAGGCCCCGAATCCCAGAACTTCAGGCAAAGCCCGGAACACCAGGCCTGAGGCATAAAACATATGCCCGACACCAAGCACAAATCTTCTGAACCCAAAGAACATTATTGCGAGATACTTTTGTGGGTGCTTAGTGACAGATATAATGTATTTGTGTGCCTGGATCTAAATGTTTTAGTGAAGCTTTTTGGGACAAAATCAGGAATTTGACGATGAAACAAAAGCAAAATAAAGCATGATTCCACCCCCCCTCCCTCTCTCTCGGGGATGTCAGTGAGTGAGGAAAGGAAGGAGATCTGGGCCAAAAATTATAGAGGAGCAAGATGCGCCACTCAGTGGAAAAGGCGTAGTATCACATGTGTGATTGTCGACAGCCATATTAGCGGACCAGAGATGGCGTCGACTATGGCGTCTACATCATTGGAAACCAGGCTTCTCTATGATCTTTGCCCCTCGATCGCCCCTGTGCAATCCGCTCCAAAGCTACAGAGCAGTTGCAAGCAAAGATTATAGAGGAGCAAGATGCATTAGAAAGTTATTAGATTTATTTGTAATAGATCTTTACTTACCTCTCGATCCCTCTCTACTCGCTATCTCCCTCTCTTCTCTTGATCTCTCACTTCTCTCTATCACTCTCTCCCCCTCTCGATTGCTCCCTCTCTCCCCTCTCGATCTATCTCTCTCCCCTCTCTTCTCGATTTCCCTCTCTCCCTCCCCTCTGTGTGAGAGTTGGCAGCCCTGCTATGCCTTAGGCGCAAAAGAGGATAGAAATAAATTACATAATGGTCTTTGTAAGAAGATTTTAATAAGCTCTTCTATCTGTCCCACCATATATTTATATGAATGTGTGTTTGTGTGTGCCTGTAATTTTGTGCACAGTGTGTGTTAAAGCAATACAAGGGAAGCTGCACAATGCAATGCAAGGGAAACTACGCAAAGGTGGGGCTGGGGAGGAAAGATGCGAGGGAAATGGGAGAGCAGGGGGAAAAGGGGGGGGGGGAGAGGGAGGGAGAGAGAGGGAAGGAGGGGGGAGGGAGGGAGATCAACAGGGGAGAGAGATCGAGAGAAGAGAGGGGGAGAGAGAGAGATCGATAGGGGAGAGAGAGGGGATAGAGAGGGATCGAGAGAAGAGAGAGAGATCGAGAGAAGAGAGGGGATGAGAGAGATCGAGAAAAGAGAGGGGAGAGAGAGATCGAGAAAAGAGAGGGGGGAGGGCGATCGAGAGAGTGAGAGAGATTTAGAGAAGAGAGGGGATAAAGAGAGATAAGCGAGAAGAGAGGGGGGAGAGAGATCGAGAGGCAAGTAAAGATCTATTACAAATCTATTACAAATACATCTAATAACTTTCTAATGCATCTTGCTCCTCTACCATCTTTGTTTACAACTGCTCTGTAGCTTTGGATCGGATTACACAGAGGGCGGCAGTCCGCCAAAATGGTGGCCGTGACGTTCCGTTACAAACTACACACCAGTCCATTGGATTTCCGAGGAGTGGCCTATCTTGCTCCTCTATAATCTTTGGTCTGAAGAAGGGTCCTGACCTAGAATGTTGCCTGTCCATGCTCTCCAGAGGTGCAAGTTACTCAGGAGATTGTGTCTCCTTTTATGAAACAACAGCTACTGTTCCTTGTATCTAGACTAAGCGTGCGTTTCACCCTTCACTTGCGCTCGGTCCGCCAAGGCCTGCTGGATCTCCCAGTAGCCAACCATTTTAACTCCCCGTACCCATTCCCACACTGGTCTTTCTGTCCTGGGCTTCCTCCATTGCCAGAGTGAGGTGACACGCGAACTGGAGGAACAGCACCTGCATAGCTTACAGCCCAATGACATGAAACTTGAATTATGCAAATTAAACTGACACCCCCCCACCCCTCGTGGGCCATCTCTTCGTCATTCCTCTGTCTTCTCGCTGGCGAAAGCTTCAGGATTAATCTTGGAGTCACCGCTTCTCGTATTTTAGGTAGGTTTTAAAAGCAAGTTTAGTGTTTCTATGTTTGTTTAACTTTGGGGGGGGGGGGGGGGCAATTGGGCAAAACTTTTTTTCAGTCACTTACCTCGACGGAGATGTGATTTTTCTCCCTCGCCGAGGATCACCCGTGAGGAGCTGCAACCTCGGGGCCTGTGGACTTTAACACCGTGAGCCCACGGTCTCCAGTAAGAAGAAGCCGCCGAGGGAGCTCCATGCTCCGGAGCGTTCCAAACCTCCCGATGCAGCGCCTTTCTCGGACGTCGGCAGCGGTGTGACTGGAGGGTTCAACAGGCCACCGACCACGGGTGAACAAACGAGGAAGACGATTGAACTTCGTTTCCTTCCATCACAGTGAGGAATGTGGATTCTGCTGTGTGGATTTTTCTGTTAAATTTTATTTTATGCGGCTGTGTGTCTTGTTGTTTTTTACTTAGTATGGCTGTATGGTAACTGAAATATCACTGTACCTTAATTGGCACATGTGACAGTAAATGTGAACTGGAAAACATCCAGTGAATTGGTCTCCACTGCTTTCTGTGGCAGGGAATTCCGCAGATTCACAACTCTCTGGTTGAAAAAGTTTTTCCTCATCTCAGTCCTATACGACCTACCCGTTATTCTTAAACAATGGCGTTTGGTTCTGATAATATCCAACATATAATATAAATTATAACGGAAGGTATTTTATTAAGTAAAGATTAATTTGACTTATTTGGGTTTTGAGTTCTGAAACATAGAAACATAGAAACATAGAAATTAGGTGCAGGAGTAGGCCATTCGGCCTTTCGAGCCTACACCGCCATTCAATATGATCATGGCTGATCACCCAACTCAGTATCCCGTACCTGCCTTCTCTCCATACCCTCTGATCCCCTTAGTCACAAGGGCCACATCTAACTCCCTCTTAAATATAGCCCATGAACTGGCCTCAACTACCCTCTGTGGCAGAGAGTTCCAGAGACCCACCACTCTCTGTGTGAAAAAAGTCCTTCTCATCTCGGTCCTAAGGATTTCCCCCTTATCCTTAAGCTGTGACCCCTTGTCCTGGACCTCCCCAACATCGGGAACAATCTTCCTGCATCTAGCCTGTCCAACCCCTTAAGAATTTTGTAAGTTTCTATAAGATCCCCTCTCAATCTCCTAAATTCTAGAGAGTATAAACCGAGTCTATGCAGTCTTTGTTCATAAGACAGTCCTGACATCCCAGGAATCAGTCTGGTGAACCTTCTCTGCACTCCCTCTGTGGCAATAATGCTTTAATAATGAAGCTTTGTAATTCTGTGCTGTAGATGAGCTGGGTGATCAGGAAATTGGAGGCCAGCATTCACACTGCATCCAAGCTGCTTCCTGTTGTGCCCAAGCAAAATATATTGACAAGAGGATGTCAATATATTGACAAGAGGACAAGTGGGAGAGGATGTGTTTCCTGAGAAGGTGCTGTCTTCTGTCAACAGAAGCCTTGAGAGAGGATGTGTTTCCTTTGGAGTTGGGTCTCTGTAAACAGGAACTTCTGTGGGTAATTGATAAAGATCCTTACATTGTTTAAGAAGTTACTGCAGGTGATAGACCTTTGACTAAGTTCCTGTTGTTTGGGGGTTTGTAACTAAAGTTTTTGATCGATATAACCATAGCATGAGAAGTATTGTGTTAGTGACAAGAATGCTTTGAATGGGTATACTCTGTGATTGATGTGTTAGACGTCATTGCTCCAACTCTGTATAAATATGTGACTACGTTTCCAAAATACTATAAAAAGATGCTGTATGCCTTTGTTCATTAGAGTGATGGCCCAGGAGGTTTAAGTGTGTGTTGCATACTTCACTTTGCATCCCCTGGCACTCTCGCCGGCTAAATGATCAGTAAACCTTGTGTTGGTTGATCTAACCTATTGTGAGTTGTCTGTTTTAAGAAATGAACCTTAACAGTTCTGGACTCCCCCAACATGGGGAACATGTTTCCTGCATCTACCCTGTCCAATCGCTCACTAATTTTATATGATTCTATAAGATATCCGCTCATCCTTCTGAATTCCATTGAATACAAACGCAGTCGACCCATTCGTTCAATATCTGTCAGTCCCGCCAACCCAGGAATTAACCTTGTGAACCTACGCTGCACTCCCAGATTAGCAAGAATGTCCTTCCTCAAATTGGGAGACCAAAACTGCACAAAATTCTCCAGGTGTGGTGTCACTGTGGCCCTGTACAACTGCATTGGGACCTCCTTGTTCCTAAACTCAACTTCTCGCGCTATGAAGGCCAACATGCCATTAGCTTTCATCAGTGCCTGGTGTACCTGCATGCTTACTTTCAGTTGCTGAAAGGACACCCAGGTCTCGTTGCATTTCCCATTTTCCTAACCTGACACTATTCAGATAATACAGAGTGCTGGAATAATACCTTAAACTTCCTCATCTCTGTGTCTCCCTCTCCTGTGACTCTCAGTCTGAAGAAGGTCCCTTCACTCCAGAGATGCTGCCTGTCCCGCTGAGATACTCCAGCATTTTGTGTCTGTCTGTGGAGAACATGTGGATAGGGACCGTTTTCTTCATTGACGACCCTTCTTCAGACCTGAAACATTGTCTATCCACATTGACTCAGAGCTCCCGTGGATTTCGGAAGCAACAGAAACAAGGAGAAGCAAGAGAAAACACTGATTGGCTCTAGCCCGAGTGGGAGGAGAGTTAGAAGTCAGTCCGAGGGGAAAAACAGTTGAAAACTGAGGAATTCGGTTTGTAAATTGGTAAAATTGGGCAATTTGTCGGTCAATATTAGCAAGATAGCTCTTGGGGAGCGGCAGTGAGGGAAGTGCTCTGTGAGTGAAGTGCGAGTCTTTGGCTCGAGAGTCTCTGGCAAGGCGAGGAAAGGAGGCTACGCAAATCGCTGGATAGGGAGAGACGAAAGAAGAAGATGTGAAGCAAGCTGATTCAGTGTGATGCTTGCAGTATGTGGGAGGTCAAGGACACAGCTGGTGCCTCTGGCTGCTACAAATGTGAGAAGTGCATCCAGGTACAGCTTCTGAGGACCGTGTTGGGGAATTGGAGAAGCAAGTGGATGACCTCAAGTTTGTCCGAGAAACTGAGTCGTTCCTCGACAAGTCCTTCAGTGAGATTGTTCCACCTGAGGTACTGGAAGGGAGAAAGTGGGTGACGGTGAGAAAGGGAGGGAAACTTGGAATGCAAAGGTCCCCGGGTGTTGTACCTCCAGTGAACAGGTTCATGCATTGTGAGAGGTACGGGCAGGGGTTTCTGCGGCAACAGATGGGATTCGAGGATGGTGCGCTGCCTTCCTGGTGCCAGGATACAGGATGTCACGGACAGAGTGCAGAAAATCCTCAAAGTCGAGGTGAACAGCCGGAAGTGGTAGTGCATGTCGGCATAAACGATGTCAGAAAGAAGGGG
Source organism: Raja brachyura (assembly GCA_963514005.1). The sequence continues at coordinate 8,236 of CAUPSL010000138.1, forward strand.
ATGAGTATTCTGCAGCGTGAGTTTAGAGAGCTCGGAAAATGCTGAAAAGCAGCACCTCCAGGGTTGTTAACTCCGGTTTGCTTCTAGTCCCTCCTGCTGGCGAGAGCAGGAACAGGTAGATACGGAACCTGAATATGTGGCTGAGTAACTGGTGCAGGGGGCAGGGATTCAGATTCTTAGATCACTGGGATCTGTTTTGGAGTAAGGGGGAACTGTACAAAAGGGCGGTTTGCATCTTAACAGGTGGGGGACCAGCATTCTGACAGGCAGGTTTGCCACTGCTGCACGGGTGGTTTTAAACTGAATGAGGGGAGTGGGGTGTCAAATGGGATAGTCGAAGATGGAGTTAAAGGGATGGTTAATGACCCAGAATTAACGGGAAAGGAAGCTCACAAAGGGATAGGAGAGTATGGCCAAGTGTAATAGAGATGTGAAAGGTGAAATGCGTGAGGAATTAAAAGTATTGTATATGAATGCGCGAAGTATAAGGAGTAAAGTAGATGAGCTTGAGGCTCAGTTAGAGGTTGGTAGATATGACTGTCGGAATTACTGAGACGTGGCTGCAGGAGAATTAATATTCAGGGTTATACATCCTATAGAAAGGACAGGCAGGTGGGCAGAGGGGGGGGGGGGGTAGCTCTGCTGGTGAGGGATGAAATTCAGTCCCTTGCGAGGGAAGACATACGGACTGACGAGGTAGAATCACTGTGGAATGAGTTGAGGAATTGTAAAGGCAAGAAGACACTAATTGCTGTTATTTGCAGACCCCCAAATAGTAGCGCGGATGTAGGGTGTAAGTTGGAGCAGGGGTTAAAACTGGCTTGGTGATGTCACTGTGGTGATGGGGGTTTTCTATATGCAGGTAGACTTCGAAAATCAGGTTGGTTCAGGACCCCAAGAAAGAGAGTTTGTAGAATGCCTCCAAGATGGATTCTTAGAGCAGCCTGTAATGGAGCCGACCAGAGAAAATTTTGAATTTAGTGTTGTCCAATGAAGCAGATATGATAAGAGAACTCGAGGTAAAGGAACCGCTTGGAGGTAGTGATCATAATATGATTAGTTTTAATCTGCAATTTGAGAAGGAGAAGGTTAAATCGGACGTGGCAGTGATGCAGTTGAACAAAGGGGACTATGAATGCATGAGAGGGGAGCTGGCCAAAGTAGACTGGAAAGGGATCATAGTTGGAACGACGGTGGAACAGCAATGGCAGAAATGTCTGAGCATAATCTGGAAGACGCAGGATAATTTCATTCCAAAAAGGAAGAATGATTCTAAGGGGAGTAGGAGGCAACCGTGGCTGACAAGAGAAGTTAGGGATAGAACAAAACTAAAAGAAAAGATGTATAACACAGCAAAGAGTAGCCAGAAGCCAGAGGATTGGGAAACTTTCATAGGACAACAGAAGGAAACAAAACGGGCAATATGGGCTGAAAAGATGAAGTACGAGGGGAAGCTGGCCAGGAATATAAAGAAGGACAGTAAAAGCTTCTTTAGATATGTTAAGGGAAAAAGAGTAGCAAAGTCAAATGTCGGTCCCTTGAAGGCAGACACGGGTGAAATAATTATGGGCAACAAGGAAATGGCAGAAGAGTTGAATAGGTTCTTCGGATCTGTCTTCACTAAGGAAAACACAAACAATCTCCCAGATGTACTGGAGGACAGAGGATCTAAGGGGGTAGAGGAACTGAAATAAATTTTCATTAGGCGAGAAATAGTATTGGGTAGGCTAATAAGACTGAAGGATGATAAATCCCCTGGGCCTGATGGTCTGCATCCCAGGGTCTTCAGGGAGGTGGCTCTAGAAAATGCGGACGCATTAGTGATCATTTTCCAATGTTCAATAGATTCAGGATCAGTTCCTGTTAATTGGGGGATAGCTAATGTTATCCCACTTTTCAAGAAAGGAGCGAGAGAGAAAACGGGGAATTACAGACCAGTTTCCTGACTTCGGTGGTGGGAAAGATGCTGGAGTCAAGAAATAAAGGGGTAATAATAGTAAGATTAAACGAGAACTTACCTGTTCGAAGTTTGATCTTTATTTTATGAGGAGTAACGATGAGGGATTGTGTGAAGAAGCCCCGCCAGGCGCATGCTTGGCATACTTCAAAGCAGCGGCGTGAAAAACAGACCCAATTGCCGGAGTAAATTAGTAAGGCTCACAAAGATTAGAACTACCAGATGATCATTTATATTATGAGGGTTGGGAGCGGAGGGCACGTAATCCCTCATCGTAACTCCTCATAAAATAAAGATCAAACTTCGAACAGGTAAATTCTCGTTTAATCTTACTATTTTACTTCGGAGTCACGTGAGTGACTACGTGAAGATTTTAAAGTTCTGTGATTTTCATGCCATAGATCATACCATACGACACACTGCTTCAGTTTACACAGTAGTTAGTAAATAATATATATTGCTTGAAATTATGCAATAAATATTTTCATATTTTAATAATAATAATAAAAAGAAAAGTAATAACCCCTCTATCCACCGGGAAATAACAACAAATGCTATGCAACAAAGCAAACAATTTTGAACAGAACCCAACACAGCATGTGCAACCCTGGCACTGTAACAACAGGTTTATCATAAATCTAGGAAAGTTTCTTCTTTAGACCATCCTGCGGTCTCCAGAATTTGGTCGAGCGGCACGTCCTGCACCTTCGCCGCGGACATTGATAACGCCCTTGTGGAGTGAGATTTAAACACATCACTGTCCACTTCAGTCAATCCAGAATCTGTTTATCCATCTAGAAATAGTTTGTACTGTCACTTTTTATATGTTTCTTGTGGGCAATGAACATTGGTGTCTCACAATCTCGGAGACTCTTAATTCAATATATATTGATTCATATGCTTAACCACACACAATGTTCAGTTGACAGATTATGTCTTAAAGATTACATTGGTTCCAGCCTTTCATGGCTTGCTTTGCTTGCTTAGATCATTGACATAAAACGTTATTTTATCGACAGACAACTGCATACAATCTAACCACAACATTTGTAATGTTTGTACTGATATTAATGGCATGAGCATAACCACTTTAAATATTAACTTCTGAAAGACAGTGACGTAATTGGAGTCCATTTCCGAAGCAATGTGAGAACTATACTGACATCCCAGATTTCTGTATATCTGGGTTTGGTAGGAATTTACTAAAATTCCTCTCATAAATCAGATATTAACGGATGAGACCCGATAAATTGTCGATTCTGAAATTGTCCTAAATAGGAGGATAAAACACTCCAAGCTCCATTAATGGTACTGTAACTCAGGTGCAACATAGCAAGGAACTCCAATATATCCGATATGTTTGCAGTATGATAAAATATATCTGACTGTATACAAAAGATTTCCCAGTCCTTATATGAAACATATATTGTTTCTTAGTGCTATCTCTCCAAGCTGCAGTTATGACATCCATGGTCCTATCCGACATTTCATCAGAACCTGTTGATTAACTATTAATACGGTCATGTAATGGATGACTTCTGCTGTTACTGGATGTACCAACAATTACTGCACCTGGGATTTGTCATGAATGTATAAATCCTCATTCTGAGCACCAGTGGGAACAATCGGTGTGTAGTAATGGTCCCTAGATAAGGGACGTATCAGATATTAACTGATAAGAGCAGATACTACACTTGATCTTAGCCAAAAGGCCGAGAAGCAATACCAGTTTGGAACCACCAAACGCCTGCGGTGGAAACTTGCTCTATTTTGGTGACACATTGCCTAATCAGGCAAAATGGGGGAAACGTAAACGACTATACTTCCCCAGTGTAGCGAGAATGCATCCACCGCTAATGCTCATGGGTCTGGCTCCCACGAGACATATTTAGACCACTGGAGATTTAATCCAGACACAACAGATCAACATTTGGTACTCATACTGTGTGACAATCTTTTTGAAACGTTTTGAATTTTAACATTCATTCTGTATTGTCAATGAACTTTCGTGATATGTTGTCTTACCACAATATTGTCTTCTCCCACAGTTGTGGTATTGTCTACTCGTAATTGAACGTGTAAGTTATTTATTGTAGAACAAACAGCTATTAATGCATAAAACGCCCCCAATAACTCCAAATAATTCATACCATGTGTTTGGAGAATTAAATCGTCTTGGACAGTCCATCGACCACCACAACTGGTGTCGTTGTCCTTGGCTCCCCATCCGAGAGCACTCCCATCAATCTGTAATAACACTGAATACTGCTGAACGAGCACATTTTTACTTCTAGTAACCTGTGCAACATTGAGAATCCATCATTGCAATTCAGCTCAACCTTTTTAGTTCGCAACTGCATGGACCTAATCAATGACCTGCACGCTTTTTACGCTTATACTCTGGTCTTTGCAGACTTTGATCATGCAGAGGTCCCAATTCGACAGCAGGAATGCTGCTATCACTTTACCAGTAACCGTAGCTACTTCTTGGATGGTGGGATAATGTTTTTACCAAGACAAATACAGGCATTTGTAACATCCCCAACCTTAATTGTTGGCAAAGTTACTGACATATCAGCTGTATTAAAGACAAACCCCAAATAATCAATTGTTTGGGATGCCTGTAACTTACATGTTGTTTGGATGTACAGAACCTTAGGCTTTCAATAGGCTTATGGTTGCTGAACCCAGTTCTTCGGCTGTCTCCCATTTACAATTAACATATCCTCTAGATAAGTCATTACAATGTAATTCTGAGCCCTCATTAACACCGGTGCTGGTTTCAATAATTGTGTGAGCAATCTGAGGGCTAAATTTGTTTGTAATATTTTTTTTATTTGAAGTAAATAGTTTACAATATATAGCTTACTTTATAAACTAACACCTTAATTCAGTATTACTACAAATAGCATATCAATACATAATATCTTCTATTTTTATGGAAATAAAGAAAAAGATATATAAAAGAATAAAGAAAAAAGGAAAAATAAAAGGGAATAATCATCAATATCACATATATCAATTAAAAATTAAAAAGATAATTTGAAAAACAATAATATTACATATATATATATATATATATATATATAAACAAAAACTAAAGACATTGTACGAGATACTATTTCATTCAGAAATATCTCTAATAAATACACAATATTATCAATTATAGGTAAGTTATTCGCATCGGATCCATAGGGTGCCCGTCGAAGCCGTGATTCCAAGAATAGCTACTTCTCTAAATACTGTATATATGGAGACCATATCAATTCAAAAGAATTATACTTGTCCAAAAGGACAAATCTAATTCTTTCCAAATTCAACGTCTCCAACATCTCTGCTTTCCACATTTTAATTGTTGGGGATAATGTTCCCTTCCAAAATTTAAGTATCATTTTTTTCCCAATTATTAAACAATAATCAAAAAAATTTCTTTGATTAATTGTGAGTACCAAATTTGGCTCCGGGATTCCAAATATTATTAATTTTGGGTCTGGGTCAAGTTTAACCTTAAGGACTTCCGAAATAACTTTAAAAATTTCAATCCAATAAAAATTCAACCGTGGACATGTTACAAAACTATGTATTAAATTTGCTTCAAAATTCTTACATTTATCACAAATAGAGGAAAGGTTAGGAAAAATACTTTTTAATTTGGTTTTCGAGTAGTGTAATCTATATATAACTTTAAATTGTATCAATGTATGTCTGGCATTCAAAGAACACCAATGTATTCTTTGTAAGCTTTCTTCCCAAGTTTCTTTCGTTATAGGTAATCCAATTTCATTTTCCCATGCTTGACGATATGTTTCAGTTGTTGGGTTCTCTTTATCTAAAATAATATTGTAGATATAAGCTATAAGCTTATCCGTATTTGGATGTAAATTAAACACTTCATCTAATAAGCCTGGTCCTTTATTTTTATAGTCGTATGTGTTACATTTAATAAAATCTCTAATTTGTAAATACCTAAAATGATGTTGTGAAGGTAATCCAAAAATATCTTGTAACTCTTCAAATAATAATAATTTTCCATTTCTATAAAGGTGTTCTATTCTTTTAATTCCTAAATCCTCCCACAGTCTAAACCCCGCATCTAAGATTGAGGGTTTAAACAGTGGATTATTCCTAATTGATAACCTAAAAGAAAGATTATCCAGATGTAGGGTCTTAACTATCTGTTTCCAAATACGCCTAATATTATGAATGATAATGTTGTCCCTATAAGTCTTTTTTTGTACTTCCTTTGGTGCGAAAATAATCGACTCTATAGTGAAGGGTAAACAGTCTTCCTTTTCCATTTTTAGCCACATTGGTTCAACATCCATATTTACCCACCAAAAATTCATATTCTTAATCTGGACTGCCCAATAGTAATATAAAAAATTTGGAAGTGCCAGCCCTCCATTTATCTTCGACTTACATAAGTGTTTTTTACCTATTCTATGGCTTTTGTAATCCCAGACAAAATTATTAACTATGGTATCAATTTTTTTTAGAAAACTTTTTGGAAGAAAAAAAGGAATTGCCTGAAATAAATATAACAATTGTGGTAAAAAAATCATCTTTATAGCATTAATTCTACCGATCATAGATATAGGAAGTGTTTTCCAATATAAAATGTTTTTTTTAAGTTTCTCTAATAATTGATAATAATTAGCTTTAATTAATAATTTATAGGATTTAGACACATTAATTCCTAAATATTTAAATTTATCTGTAACTATTTTTAATGGGTATTTTTGTAATATATTTACATTTATACCAGTTATAGGCATTATGTCACTTTTACTCCAATTAATCCTATATCCTGAAAATACACTAAATTCATTTATAACATTGAATAGCTTTGGAATACTACGTTCCGGCTTAGTAATATAAATCAGAATATCATCTGCATATAAAGATATCTTATTATTTGTTATGTCAGTGTTGTACCCATATATTTCGGGTTCTGATCTGATTCTTTCAGCCAGAGGTTCTATCACCAAGGCAAATAATAAAGGGGATAACGGACATCCCTGTCTGCATCCCCTAAAGAGATTAAATTTAGGTGATAATATTTGATTGGTTAAAATTCTTGCAGTAGGGTTAGAATATAATATTCTTACCCATTTACAAAATCCGTCCCCCAGTTGATATTTTTCCATTATATTAAATAAATATGACCATTCCACCTGGTCGAATGCTTTTTCAGCATCCAACGATATAACTGCTAATTCTATATCTCTCCTTCTTCTCGAGTAAATAATGTTAAACAAGCGTCTAAGATTATGTGATGAGTAACGTTTTGGAATAAAACCTGTTTGATCATAATGTATTATTTTGGAAATCACTAAACTTAGCCTCCGAGAGAGTACTTTAGTTAGTATTTTTTGATCAGTATTTAAAAGGGCAATCGCTCGGTATGATCCAGGGTCTTCCAGGTCCTTATCTAATTTAGGAATTAATGTAATTGTAGATTCATTTAAAGAGTCTGGTAATTTTCCTAACTCATAGGTGTGTCTGTACACTGTTTGTAATCTAGGTGAAAGTAGATCGTGAAATTTTTTATAAAATTCTGCATTCAGGCCATCGGGGCCCGCTGTTTTACCATTTTTTAACGATCCAATTGATTCTTCGATATCTATTACAGATATTTCAGCATTTAATAATTGCCTACTCTCAAAATTTAACTTATTAAAATGACATTTTTCTAGAAATGTTTCCATTTCATCTGTTTGCCCTGTTAATTTAGATGAATAAAGATTTTGATAATATTGTAAAAATGTATCATTAATGTCTTTTGGTATAGTCAACGTATTTCCCTGCGCCGATCTAATACTATGTATAGTTTTTTCATCGTCTAATCTTCTGAGTTGTCGTGCTAATAATTTTTGAGGTTTATCACCGAATTCAAAATGAACTTGTTTAGTTTGTTGGTATAATTTTATCACTTGGTCAGCATAAATTTTATTTAATCCATTAGGTAATTCCTTCAGATGACGCATCCAACTAATTGAAGTACCTGAATAATAAGGCAATAATAATAATAATAATAGCCATATAGCAGCCTTGTGATAACAACTTCGTTACAGAGCTGAAGTGTACTTTTTTAAATGCCTATACTGAACTATAATTTAATTTTTTGAGTCCCAGAATGACTCTGCAACCCCCATACTTGTGTCTGGGATATATTATCTCTACCTGACGAGTTCCTGGTACATTCAAACACCATGCCGATCAGATTTAATGCAGAATTACAAAACAATTGTAATCTTACAACCAACCAGAGGTTCTTTCCCAGAAATTCCATGTGTAATGGAATGACGTTTCTGTACTTCCGTAAATGAACCAGAAGATCTCCTTCTCTTAATATAAGGGTTCGTACTCATCAATCATAAATCTGGTTTTAACTTGCCCACATAATCCTGCATTTTTTTGGGTATAATGTTAGCCAAATGGCAATTTTCATCATAGAATTGGGTTCGAATATGCATTGCAGAGTAACGCAAGCATGTCTTAAAAGTATTGGACATTATCGACCCATGTATGTCTTCCCCAAATGCAGTGATGCCAACTGAATATCAGCTAGAGGACATACTGGAACACATTTCCTGTCATCGAATCGTTACACTCATGGGTGCCCAGTTACCGAGTTACTGTTGGCACACTGAGCGAGGCACAATAGACGGGTGTTTTATATATTTATATATATGTTTTACTGTTTCAGTCATAACAGTTTATTTGAGTAGGTGAGAAACCAAATAATGTTGGCTGCCAGGTTCATCCATAACCTCACCAGTCCATACCAATATAGCATGAATTCATTCTTTTACAGTCACAAGGGATAAACTATTTGGAGATGCTACGAGTTTTCCATGGGCTACGGGCATATTGCACAAATTTACATCATATACATGTCCGTCTTCAAATAGATAATACCACGGTGGTAGCCTACATAAATCATATGGATGGTATCAGGTCAGTATCTTATGATGAATTAGTCAACACAATTTGGCACTGGTGTATTGAAAGAAATATTTGGATCTCAGCAACCTATCTTCCAGGGAAGCTCAATACAGTGGCAGACACCAGGTCACGAGTATTCAATGATAACATCGAGTGGATGTTGAATCCGCAAATATTTGCTGAAATAATAGCTAAATTCCGTACAGCAGATATTGATCTTTTTGCGTCTAGGTTGAACCATCAGATACCAACATATGTGTCTTGGGAACCAGACACTGGGGCAGTAGCAATGGATGAATTTTCTCTCCATTGGGGAAATGGTTCTGCTACGCATTTCCCCCATTCTGCGTCATCAGTCGGGTATTGCAGAAAATCAAGTTGGATTCTGCTTCAGGTATACTGATTATACCCGACTGGTCTATGCAACCATGGTACCCGGTGGTCCTCCAGATGGTCAAAAGTCCATGGGTGCAAATTGCTAAACGCCCAAAATTGGTTACTAACCCCGTTTCTGGGGAAATTCACCCCTGCCATCGTCACTTAAACCTGTTGGCTTGCAGGTTCTAAGGAGACCACTTCTGGAGGCTGGGATCTCACCAAGGGCCATGGATCTCATCACCGCATCATGCAGAGCATCGACAAGGAAGCAGTATCTCACACAGATCAGAAAATGGGAATCATACTGCACCCGGACTACTACAACATACAACTCTGCTACGATCCCTGACGTCCTGGAATTCCTGGCTGGCCTTCATTACGATGAGGGTCTCAGCTACAGTGCCATCAATAGCGCCAGGAGTGCGCTGTCCTCATACCTCAACATAGGTGTGGGGGCAAATCAGCTGATGTCCAAATTCATGAGGGGAGTGTTTAATACCAACCCTCCACGACCCAGATATAACATCACATGGGATGTAGGGATGGTGTTGACCCTATTAAGAAGCTGGTCTCCCATGACAGGGTTACCACTTACCAAACTCACCCTCAAAGTGGTAATGCTGATGGCACTGACAACGGCACAGCGGGTGCAGACCTTACAGAAACTGCGTCTCGACAGGATGGTCTCTACCCCTCAAACAGTAACCTTCTTCGTCGAAGAGTTACTTAAGCAGCATAGGCCAGGTGCTCTAGGCTGCAGTTGGAATTCCGGGCGTACCCCACAGACGCCACCCTCTGCATAGTCACACATCTTCGTTATTATATCGAAAATACAAGTACCATTAGGAAGATGGAACAGGGGCTATTTATCAGCTATAAGCAGCCACATCACCGGGTGACTGTGTCAAATATCGTAAGGTGGCTCAGGGAAGTATTGGATGCAGCAGGCATAGATACTAACGTTTTTAAATCACATTCTACCAGGGCTGCATCCACTTCAGCGGCGAGGGCCATGGAGGTGCCCATGGATCATGTCCTCGCTACCGCGGGATGGGCCAGTGAAACCACATTTCAGAGGTTCTACAATAAACCGGTGGCCAACCCCGCAACGTTTGCGGTAGCTGTGCTGAGAGCTGCTCCGTAATTTTTGTTTGTCCCCGAGTTAGGGGTTTTATTATTTGTGCTAATAAACACTCACGTGACTCCGAAGTAAAATAGTAAGATTAGACAAGAACTTACCAGTTAGAAGTTTGATCTTTATTTTATGAGGAGTTGCGATGAGGGATTTTGTGCCCTCTGCTCCCAGCCCTCTATCATAAGTTCAACTGGTATAGTCAAGTTTTAATCTTACTATCTTTCGCCTTGTGATCTGTGATTCCACACTGCTGCTTTGAAGAATGTCGCGCATGCGTGCTGGCGGGGTCTTCACGAAATCCCTCATCGCAACTCCTCATAAAATAAAGATCAAACTTCAAACTGGTAAGTTCTTGTTTAATCTTACTATTTTTTACCTTTAAATTTCTGTTACTGTCGGGAGCCAATGCAACCGCAGCAGAACAGGGCACCGCCATCTTAAGAATTGGCTATTGGCTCTGGCAGAGCCAGAATCTCCACATGCTGGTATTGAAACTCTCAACTCCAGTACCAAGTCTGTTGAGCTTCACCCATGCTCCTCAGCGGAGGTCAGACCCTGGACAGCTTTTATCTGGTGAAGAGATGTAGCGGTGTAATGGAGATGAGGTTGCCTTCCACTGCTGTGACCACTTGGTGGCTATCCAGTGTGCTTTTGTCTCAGTTGGCTGGATGGATGCCAGGAGTTGTTTTCCATGTGGAGCAAAGGGGTGATGGGAGAGAGGGGGGAGGGGGAGAGAGAGTGGGGATAGAGAGAGAGAGGGGTGGGAGAGAGAGAGAGAGGGGGAATGAGAGAGTGGGGGGAGAGAGAGAGGGACAGATGGGGAGAGAGAAAGAGGGGGAGAGAGAGGAGTGAGGGGGGGAGAGAGGGGGAGAGTGAGAGGGGGAGTGACAGGGGGGGGGTCTCTGCTCTGTGCTGATAGCCTGATGGAGGGGGTGATCAGACAGCCCTCAGAGCCTATAACACAGTCTTGTGGCCCAGAATTTAGGCAAAAGCCCAGAATTTAGGCGCGGAGACTACACTACAGACCTGGAGGCTATAGCATAGGCCTGGAGGCTATAGCACAGGCTTGGAGGCTATAGCACAGGTTTGGAGGCTATAGCACTGGCCTGGAGGCTATAACACTGGCCTGGAGCCTATGACACATGCCTGGGGGCTATAACACTGGCCTGGAGGCTATAGCACTGGCCTGGAGATTATGACACAGGCCTGGGGCTATAACACTGGCCTGGAGCCTATGACACAGGCCTGGGGCCTATGACACAGGCCTGGGGGCTATAACACTGGCCTGGAGCCTATGACACAGGCTTGGGGCCTATGACACAGGCCTGGAGACTATGACACATGCCTGGGGCCTATGACACAGGCCTGGAGCATATGACACATTTTATACTGTCGACCACACCATCCTAATTGATCATCTCCAGTACGGGGTTGGTATTGATGGCACTTAGATGCGTTTAGAGTGGTCTATCTCCTCCTGAAGCCCAAAAAACAATCAAATCTGATTGAACAAAAAATGTCTGTGGTGATGAAGTGCTTTGAGAGGTTGATTATGGTGCATATCAACTCCTAGCTCAACAAGAACCCTGAACCACTGCAGTTCGCTTACTGCCACAACAGATCAACGGTGGATGCGATCTCGCTGGCTCTCCACTCTGCTCTGGACTGTGTGGACGACAGAAACTCATATGTCAGCCTGTTATTCATTGACTACAGCTCGGCGTTTAACACCATCATCCCCTCCAAGCTGGTTACCAAGTTCTCAGATCTGGGTCTCTGCGCATCCCTCTGCAATTGGATCCTCAACATCCTCATCCACAGACCACAGTCTGTCTGTATTGGTGGAAATGTGTCTTCCTCGATAAGAATCAGCACCGGAGCACCTCAAGCCTGCATGCTCAGCCCCCTGCTGTACTCACTCTATACTCATGACTGTGCAGCTGGACATTGTATGAACTCCATCATATAGTTTGCTGACCACACCACTGTTGTGGGACGAATCACTGATGGGGACGAGTCAGAGCATAGAAGTGAGATCGACCGATTGACCAAATGGTGCCAGCACAATAAAAGGACCAGTCTGAAGAAGGGTCTCGACCCGAAACGTCGCCTATCTCCTTCGCTCCTTAGATGCTGCTGCACCTGCTGAGTTTCTCCAGCTTTTTGTGTAACCTGGCTCTCAACACCAGCAAAACCAAGGAACTGATTGTGGACTTTGGAAGGGGTAGGATAGGGACCCACAATCCTGTTTATATCAACAGGAAAATGGTGGAAAGGGTCAAGTGCATATTTCTGAAGATCTTTCCTGGTCCCAGCACACTGATGCAATTATAAAGAAAGCACATCAGCGCCTCTACTTCCTGAGAAGATTACGGACAGTTGGTATGTCAAAGAGGACTCTCTCGAACTTCTACAGGTGCACAGTAGAGAGCTTGCTGACTGGTTGCATTGTGGCTTGGTTCGGCAACCAATCGACAAATTAGTCTACTTCCAGGAGCAGAGGGGAAGGGAGGAGAGGAGAGGAAAGGAGGAGAGGGGAGGAAAGGGGAGGAGAGGAAAGGGGGGTGGAGGAGAGGAAAGGGGAGGGGAGGAAAGGGTCGTCAGTGGATGTAATCATGCAGGTGCAGCAGGCAGTGAGGAAAGCATATGGCATGTTGGCCTTCATTACTAGAGTTGAGTATAGGAGCAAAGAGTTCCTTCTGCAGTTGTACAGGGCCTTGTGAGACCACACATGGAGTGTTGTGTGCAGCTTTGGTCTCATAATTTGAGGAAGGTCATTCTTGCTATTGAGGGAGTGCAGCGTAGGTTCACCAGGATAATTCATGGGATGGCGGGACTGTCATACGCTGAGACAATGGAGCGACTGGGCTTGTATCCTCTGGAGTTTAGAAGGATGAGAGGGGATCTTATTGAAACATATAAGATTATTATGGGATTGGACACGCTAGAGGCAGGAAACATGTTCCCAATGTTGGGGGAGTCCAGAACCAGCGGCCACAGTTTAAGAATAAGGGGTAAGACATTTAGAACGGAGACGAGGAAATACTTTTTCTCACAGAGAGTTGTGAGTGTGGAATTCTCTGCCTCAGAGGGCAGTGGAGGCCGGTTCTCTGGATACTTTCAAGAGAGAGCTAGATAGAGCTCTTAAAGATAGCAGAGTCAGGGGATATGGGGAGAGCAGGAACGGGGTACTGATTGGGGATGTTCACATTGAATGGCGGTGTTTGCTCGAAGGGCCGAATGGCCTACTCCTGCACCTATTGTCTACATCTCTCTCCCGGGAAGGTGCCTCAGGACCGTCCACCTGGAGATTGCCAGTGGTAAGTTAATCAATTAGGGGAGGAGAGGATAGGCGGGATTATCAAAAATTAATCTAGTTGCGTTTCCGCGCTGTATCTCCAAATTAACTAGTGTGTCAACGGGCGATCGCTGGTCAGCGCATACTCGGTGGGCCGAAGGGCCTGTTTCCGTGCTGTATCTCTGAAGTACAAAAACTGAAAAACAGCGAGGACAATATTTTGGGGCCTGCTTCATGTTGGCCGACTTTTGTTTCCAGTTTCCAGGGCAAGAATATGGCCATTTCCACCCCTTTTTCTCAAAAAAATCGTCATTCTCGCCTTATTCTGCTGTATTCTCTGGAATTGTGGTGACTTTTCGGATCAGGGTGAGTGGATGGAGAGGGGGGGGGGGGGGGGAGAGAGAGAGAGGGATAGAACTTAGGCCAAAGCCCACAACACAGGCGTAGAATGTATAAAACAGGCCTGGGGCCCACAACAGAGGCTTGGAAGCCCAGAACCTAGGCCTGAATCCTATAGCACAGGCTCGGTGCCTACAACACAACCGTGAGGACTACAAAACACAGGATTGGAGGCCCAGAACGTTGGCCAAAGCCCACAACCAGGCTCGGAGCATTCAGCACAGCCCCAAGGCCTACAACACAGGCTCAAAGCCCAGAACTTGGGCCAAAGCATGAAACACAGGCCTGGAGCATATAATATAGCCTGTGACCTACAAAACACAGGCTCGTGGTACCAGAACTTAGGCCAAAGGCCAGAACTTAGACCCGGAGACAATAACTATAGCACAGGCCCAGAGCCTATAATAAAGCCCTTCTTCTTGTGAATTAAACATAAATAAACCAAAGGAATAGTTAGATCTCAAGCCTGGTGTTGAGCAGCCAGGTTGTTGTCTCTGCGTCAATGTCTGCCAGGCCCTGAGCTCCATTTGATGGCTGGTAGAGTGGGCACCCAGAGATGACATGGTTGGCTGTCTGTTGTTCTGCCCCGCATTCACAGGCTGGGCTCTGGCGGAGCCCCCATCTCCACATGCTGGCATTGAAACGGCCAACTCCACTACCAAGTTTGTTGGGCTTCATGCATGCTCCCATGGGGAGGTCAGACCCTGGACAGCTTTTATCTGGTGAAGAGGTGTAGCTGTGTAATGGAGATGAGGTTGACTTCCACTGCTGTGACCACTTGGTGGTTATACAGTGTGTTTTTGTCTCAGTTGGCTGGATGGAGGCTAGGTGTTGTTTTCCATGTGCAAAGGGGTGACGGGACTTCAGTCGGAGTGGCCTCTGCTCTCTGCTGATGGCCTGATGGTGGAGGCGATCTGATTGCCCTCAGAGCCTATAATAGTCCTGTGGCCTAGAAAGTAAGCCAAAGCCCAGAATTTAGGCCCGGAGCCTATAACACACGCCCAACTTTGACAAAATAATGCCACATATGCAATCATATATGGTTCAATGAAATTCAGATATATATGGAAGACATATGTATTGAAACAGGCCCTTCAACCCACCAATCAAACAAATGAATTAGATGGGTTCTGATATCACAAGGACTTTATTTATTGAAGACATTTAGTTCTGAATTTCTGCAACCTGTTCCTTCTCAGATTTCTCTTTCACATTCTGCTGTTCAACAACTTTCTCTTCTTTGCGCAGTAATTCCCAAATCTCTGCAACCTGGTTAGTTGAGATGTCCACACCAACCAGCAATATATCATACACCAGTTCCATCCTACACGCCAGGACAATTTACAGAAGACAATTCATCTACAAACCTGCACTTTTTTCGGATGTGGGAGAAACCGGAATATCCAGCGAAAACCCATGTGCTGGACAAAAGACAATAGATAGGCAATAGATGCAGGAGTAGGCCATTCGGTCCTTCGAGCCAGCACCACCATTCAATGTGATCATGGCTGATCTTCCCCAATCAGTACCCCGTTCTTGCCTTCTCCCCATATCCCCTGACTCCACTATTTTTAAGAGCCCTATCCAGCTCCATGGGGCATAGAATTCCACACTCACCACTCTCTGTGAGAAAAAAATGTTTCCTTGTGTCAGTTCTAAATGGCTTACTCC
This sequence comes from Raja brachyura, assembly GCA_963514005.1. Next base: position 24,022 of record CAUPSL010000138.1, read on the forward strand.
TTTTTCTTAAAATGTGGCCCCTGGTTCTGGACTCCCCCAACATCGGGAGCATGTTTCCTGCCTCTAGTGTGTCCAAACCCTTAACAATCTAAACTCCAGAGTGTACAAGCCCAGATGCTCCATTCTTTCAGCATATGACAGTCCCGCCATCCCGGGAATTAACCTTGTAAACCTACACTGCATACCCTCTATAGCAAGAATGTCCTTCCTCAAGTTAGGTAATAAGGCAGCAACTCTCCCGCTGCGCCACCGTACCACCGCATTAAATTACTTTTTCTGTAATATATTTATTATGGTGTCACGTCAATAAAGATGAACACATGATTCTGATTACTGCCCTTAGTTGAATAACACACATCTCCTGTCATTGTGTTTTATGGCTGGTTTTCAACCTCTTCAGTCTGAACGTCTCGACCCGAAACATCACCCATTCTTTCTCTCCAGAGATGCTGCGTGCCCTGCTGAGTTTTTCTAGTTTTTTGTGTCTATCTTCAGTTTAAACCAGCATCTGCAGTTCCTTCCTACACTCTTTGTTAAGCGAAACAGGTCCCATTCTCAGAATATTATTCACCTCAACTAAGTTTTTTCTTCACCTCCATTGCTGCAGCAAATACAATCGCAGTTATCAAATCTTTCTTCAAAGTGAAAAAAAAATTCCAGCCCTGCCAACATCATCATAAATGCCTCTGGATCCTCTCGAGAGTAATTGCACCATTTCTACAATGTGTCATAGTCTCATAGCATGGAAACAGGCCCTTCATCCCAGCTTCTTCATGCAGATCAAGATGCCCCATCTAAACTACACCCATTTATCCGCATTTGGCCCGTATCCCATTAAACCTTGTGTGTGTGTGTGTGTGTGTGTAAGGGTATGTAGTTTTGTGCGAGAGTGTGTGTCAGTGTAGCGGCGACAACATTTGGAGTGAACAGAGACTTGCTGATGCCCGGGGAGCATTCCCTCCCCCGTCTCTTCCCCACCTACTCCTTGGAATGCGGGCTGGTCCAGGTCCTCCTTGTCCAGCTGGGGTCAGAGGGAGGTGAGGGCCAGTGACCCAAAGGTCAGTGCCCTGGGGGTCGGGCATCGGAGCAGAGCCTTAGCCTGAGATAAATCCCCGTGGAGGCGGCACCGACGCCTCCACTCACCCAGTCCGCTCCTGGCCTCGGTTAAAACTCCACAGAGTGTGGACAGAGTGGCCAACGGACACAGAGCCGCTGGAGGTGAATGCGGGAGGTTTGTGCGGTGCCTCGGGGGCGGGGGGTGGGGCGGGTTGGTGTTGGGACCACTGTCGTGTCTTACCAATCACACCATCTGCACGGGAGAAACAAAACAACTTTTTTTCTTCCCCACAATCATCCCGCGGGCCGGTAGTTTGACAGCCCTGCTTTAATCTAATGCCTTCTAGTTCATGAATCACATATCCCGGGAAAAAGACCATGCATTCACCTTATATTCCCCTCATGGTTTTTACTCACCTATAAATTAAATTTTAAACTCACACCTGCAGATTTTTGAGTGTGAGAAATTTGTGATCAGTGTGAGAATGTGAGAATTTTGTGAAATGCATGACTCTCACGCTCAATGCGTGAGAGTTGGCAGCCCTGCTATAACACAGGCCTGGATCCTATAACACAGGCCCGGTGCCAATAACACAGGCCTGGAGCCAATGACACAGGCCTGGACCCTATGACACAGGCCTGGACCCTATGACACAGGCCTGGACCCTATGACACAGGCCTGGAGCCTATGACACAGGCCTGGACTGTACAACATAGGCCTGGATCCTATGACACAACCCTGGAGCCTATGACACAGGCCAGGGGCCTATGACATAACACTGGAGCCTATGACACAGGCCTGGAGCCTATGATATGCCTGTGGCCTATAACACGCCTGGGGCCTATGACACAGCCCACGAGCCTATGACACAAGCCTGGGGCCTACGAAACACTGGTCAGAAGTTCCAGAACTTAGGTGAATGCCCACAACACAGGCCTGGGGCCTAAAATACAGGGCCTGAGCCCACAACACAGGCCTGGAGTCTATAAAACAGCCCTGAGGCCTACAAAACAGGCCCAAAATCCCAAAGTTCTGGGGCTGTAATATATTTATTATGGTGTCACGTCAATAAAGATGAACACATGGTTCTGATTTCTTCCCTTAGTTGAATAACACACATCTCCAGTCATTGTGTTTTATGGCTGGTTTTCAACCTCTTCAGTGTGAAGGTCTCGACTCGAAACATCACCCATTCTTTCTCGCCAGAGATGCTGCGTGTCCTGCTGAGTTTTTCTAATTTTAGTGTCTATCTTCAGTTTAAACCAGCATCTGCAGTTCCTTCCTACACTCTTTGTTAAGCGAAACGGGTCCCATTCTCATAATATTATTCACCTCAACTAAGTTTTTTCTTCACCTCCATTGCTGTAGCGAATACAATCCCAGTTATCACCCCTGTGTTGTGGGCTCAGGTCGTGTATTGTGGGCCCCAGGCCTGTGTTGTGGGCTTTCACCTAAGTTCTGGAACTTCCGACCTGTGGTTCGTAGGCCCCAGGCCGCATTTCTTAAAACAGACAACTCACAATTAGTTAGATCAACCAACACAAGCTTTACTGATCATTTAGCCGGCGAGAGTGCCAGGGGATACAAAGTCAAGTATGCAACACACACTTAACCCTCCTGTGCCACCACTCTAATGAACAAAGGCAGACAGCATCTTTTTATAGTATTTTGCAAACGTAGTCACATATTTATACATGGTTGGAGCAATAACGTCTAACACATCAATCACAGAGTTTACGCATTCTTGTCACTAACACAATACTTCTCATGCTATGGTTATATCGGTCACAAACTTTAGTTACAAACTCCCAAACAACAGGAACTTAGTCAAAGGTCTATAATCTGCAATACCTTCTTAAACAATGTAAGGGTCTTTATCAATTACCCACAGAAGTTCCTGTTTACAGAGACCCAACTCCAAAGGAAACACATCCTCTCTCAAGGCTTCTGTAAAGCCAGCACCTTCTCAGGAAACACATCCTCTCCCACCATTATCAATATGTTTTGCTTGGGCACAACAGGAAGCAGCTTGAATGACGTTTGACTCCAATTTCCTGATCACCCAGCTCATCTCCAGCACAGAATTACAAAGCTTCAGAACTCAAAACCCAAAGAAGTCAAATGACTATTTACTTAATATAATACCTTACGTTATAATTTATATTATATAATTTGGATATTATCAGAACCAGGGGCCATCGTTTAAGAAGAAGTTTTGGTCTCCTAATCTGAGGAAAGACATTCTTGCCATTGAGGGAGTACAGAGAAGGTTAACCAGACTGATTCCTGGGATGGCAGGACTTCCATATGAAGAAAGACTGGATAGACTCGGCTTGTAATCGCTGGAATTTAGGAGATTGAGTGGGGATCTTATAGAGACTTACAACATTCTTAAGGGGTTGGACAGACTAGATGCAGGAAGATTGTTCCCGATGTTGGAAAATCCAAAACAAGGGCTCACAGTTTAAGGATAAGGGGGAAGTCTTTTAGGACTGAGATGTGAAGATCATTTTTCACACAGAGAGTCGTGAGTCTGTGGAATTCTCTCCCACTGATGGTAGTTGGGGCCAGTTCATTGGCTCTATTTAAGAGGGAGTTAGATGTGGCCCTTGTGGCTAAAGAGATCATGTGGTATGGAGAGAAAGCAGGTACAGGATACCGAGTTGGATGATCAGCCATGATCATAATGAATGGCGGTGCAGGCTCGAAGGGCCAAATGGCCTACTCCTGCACCTATTTTCTATGATTCTATGACAATAACGGGTAGGTCGTAAAGGACTGAGATGAGGAAACACTCTTTCAACCAGAGAGTTGTGAATCTGTGGAATTCCCTGACACAGAAGGCAGTGGAGACCAATTCACTGGATGTTTTCAGTTCACATTTACTGTCACACGTGCCAATTAAGGTACAGTGATATTTCAGTTAGCATAGAGCCATACTAAGGTTTTAACGTAATTTTTATACTAATATTCCTGTGCAGCTGGAGGACTGCTCCAACAAATTTTGTTGTCTTGTACAATGACAATAAAGATCATTATTATGTAAAAAACAACAAGATACACAACCACATAAAATAAAATTAAACAGAAACATCCACCATAGCAGAATCCACATTGTGATGGAAGATAATATAGTTCAATTATCTTCCTAGTTTGTTCACCCGTGGTCGGGGCTGTTGAACCCTCCAGTCACCGCTGCCGACGTCCGAAGCCATCGCGTCAGGAAGGATTGGAACACTCCGCAGCATGGAGCTCCCGAGTCGGCCTCTTCTTACTGGAGACCGCGGGCTCACGGTGTTAAAGTCCACAGGCCCCGAGGTTGGAGCTCCTCATGTCTCCGTCGAGGTAAGTGACTGAAAAAAAATTTAGCCCAATTTCAACCCCCCACCCCCATGTAAAACAAACATAGAAACACTAAAACTTACTTTAAAAACATACTTAAAATACAGGAAGCGGTGACTCCAGATTAATCCTGAAGCCTTTCGCCAACGAGAAGACAGAGGAATGACGAAGAGATGGCCTATGGTGGGGGAGGGTGTCCGTTTAATTTGCATAATTCAATGTTCATGTCATTGGGCTGTAAACTATGAGGTGCTGTCCCTCCAGTTTGCGTGTCACCTCACTCTGGCAGTGGAGGAGGCCCAAGACAGAAAGACCAGTGTGGGAAGGGGAGTTAAAATGGTTGCTACTGGGAGATCCAGCAGGCCTTAGCGGACCGAGCGCAACTGAAGGATGAAATGCACGGAACAAGGAACAGCAGCTGCTGTTTCATAAAAATAGACACAATCTCCTGGAGAGCATGGACAGGCAACATTCTAGGTCAGGACCCTTCTTCAGACTGCTTGGTGTGGGGGGGTGGAGAAAGTTGGAAAGGAGAGCTGGGAGTGGTCGCCTTAGATTCCCTTCCCTCTACAGATGCAGCCAGACCCACTGATTTCCTCCACCGCTTTAGAGGGAATGGACAGACGACATTTTGAGTCAGGACCCTTCTTCAGACTGATTGGAGAGGGTGGGGGGGAGGAAGCTGGAAAGGCGAGATGGGGGCTGGACAAAGCCTAGCAAGTGATAGGTGGATACAAAACGCTGGAGTAACTCAGCGGGACAGGCAGCATCTCTAGAGAGAAAGAATGGGTGATGTTTCAGGTTGAGACCCGTCTTCAGAAGTGATAGGTGGATATAGGTGAGGGAGACACAAGAAAGTGCAGATGCTGGAATCTTGCATCGAGCACAATTTAGTTAGATGCACAGAATCTCTTGCCCAGAGTGGGGGGGGGGGGGGGCAAAGACCAGAGGACATGGGTACAAAGTGAAGGGGAAAAGATTTAATAGCAATCTGAGGGGTGACTTTTCAACAGAGGGTGGTGGGTGTATGGAACGAGCTGACGGAGGAGGTAGTTAAGGCTGAGACTATCCAACGTTTAAGAAACAGTTATAGACAGGTACATAGATAGGCCTAGTTTGGAGGGATACGGACCAAATGCAGGCAGATGGGACTAGTGTAGCCAGGACATGTTTGTTGGTTTGTGCAAGTTGGGCCGAAAGCCCTATTTCCACACTGTATCACTCAATGACTTTAACACAAAGTGCTGCAGTAACTCAGCGGGTCAGGCTGCATCTGTGGGGAACATGGATAGGTGACGTTTCACAGATGCTGGAGTAACTCAGTGGGTCAGGCAGCATCTGTGGAGAACATGGATAGGTGACGTTTCACAGATGCTGGAGTAACTCAGTGGGTCAGGCAGCATCTGTGGAGAACATGGATAGGTGACGTTTCACAGCGTGTTGGAGTAACTCGGTTGGTCAGACAGCATCTGTGGGGAACATGGATAGGTGACATTTCAGGTCAGGACCCTTCTTCAGACTGACACTATGTTCACAGATGAGGGGGTGATCGGCAGATGAGTGAAGAAGTGACAGAGGGAACGGAAAATAAGGAGGTAATAGGATATGAGATAAGAAGAGAGGAATGTATATGTGCAGCTTTAAGGGACATTGGTCAGGTAGCATTTGGACTATTGCATACAGTTCTGGACACTCCATTACAGGACTGATGTGGAGGCTTTGGGGAAGGTGCAGAGATGGTGAACCAGAATGGTTTAAAAACAAGGAACTGCAGATGCTAGTTTATAAAAAAGGACACAAAACGCTGGAGTAACTCAGTGGGACAGGCAGCATCTCTGGAGAGGACTGGGTGACATCTCGGGTCGAGACTGAGGAGGGTCTCGACCAGAAACGTTACCCATTCCCTCCAGCATTTTGTGTCTAGCTAAACAGCGCCTATCTATGTGGCGGTGTGCCAGCTGGATGGAGGAGCTGGCAAAGGACTTGCCACAGAGTGGGCTGGTGAAGGGGTGTTGGCCGGTGTGGATTCGCCGGTGCTCCAACAGGTGGTCAAGGTGGGTGAAGTCCTTACCACAGTACGGGAATGGGAAGGGACGCTCACCGCTGTGAGTACGCCGGTGCTGCCACAGCGGTGAGCGTGCAGGTGAAACCCTTGCTACACTCAGCATACACAAAGGTTCTTTCTCTGGTGTGTACCCGCTGGTGCTCCCGCAGCCCCCATGCTCTCTTGTCACAGTGGGGGCAGCTGCTCGCCGGCGTGGGCCCGCCGGTGCTGCCGCAACCCTCGCGAGCTGTCAAATCCCTCACCACAGTACGGGCAGTCGTAGGGCTGGCCACTGGTGTGCACGTGCTTGTGAGACAGGGCGTGCGAGGCCATTGCAAAGCGTTCTCCACACACTGCGCTGGGGAAGGGACGGTTGCCAGCGTGCACCCGCTGGTGGGATAGCAGCTGGGTGGAGCAGATGAAGCCCTTGCCGCACTGGGTGCAGGTGTTGGGGCGCTCGCCGTTGTGGGTGCGCTGGTGGTTCAGCAGGTGGCTGGATTGGGTGAAGCCCCTGCCACACTGGGCGCAGGTGTATGGGCGTTCGCCAGTGTGGGTGCGCTGGTGTACCAGCACGTGGCTGGATTGGGTGAAGCCCTTGCCGCACTGGGCACAGGTGTACGGGCGCTCGCCAGTGTGGGTGCTCTGGTGCTTTAGCAGGCTGCTGGAGCGGGTGAAGCCCTTGCCGCACTGGGCACAGGTGTAGGGGCGCTCACCGGTGTGGGTGCTCCGGTGCTCCAGCAGGGTGGTGGACTGGGTGAAGCCCTTGCCGCATTGGGCACAGGTGTAGGGGCGCTCGCCGGTGTGGGTGCGCTGATGCTTCAGCAGGGTGCTGGAGCGGGTGAAGCCTTTGCCGCAGTCGCTGCAGGTGAAGGGCCGCTCCCCGGTATGCAGCCGCCTGTGCACCTTCAGGTCCCTGGAAGACTTGAAGCCTTTGCCGCAGTCGGAGCAGGTGAAGGGCCGCTCACTGTTGTGCACCCGCTGGTGCTCCCACAGCCCTGACATCTGGGTAAAGCTCTTGCCGCATGTGAAGCAGCCATAGGGCTTCTCGCCCGTGTGAACCCGCAGGTGGGCCTCTAGGACATTCGCCGTCTTGAAACTCTTGTCGCACTCTGAGCAGTTGAAGGGGCGTTCTCCTGTGTGCACCCGCCGGTGGGTCTCCAGCTCACTTGGGCACTGCCAGGTCTTGCCACACACGTCGCACTCATAACGCTTCTCCTTGTTGTGCCCCATCATGTGGTCCTCCACCGAAGATCAGCCCCTCGAAGCTCAGTCCACACACCGAGCGGGGGGAGGGGGCTCACCTGCACCTGGCTGCTCACGTCCCCGTCTCTCCGTCCACAGAAACGGCTCCTAAACCCTGCAGGAAGGGAACACAGAGGGTCAACAAGTTGGCAAACAGAACATTACAAGCACATATTGAGTGTGTTTATGGCGGAGGAAACCGTTACATAATTATGCGCGGCACACTGGCCCACCGGTGTAGTTGCTGCCTCACCGCCAGAGACCCTGGTTCGATCCTGACTACGGGTGCTGCCTGTGCGGAGATTTACCTTCTCCCCATGACCTGCATGGATATTTACTCCGCGTGCTCCTATTAACTCCAACATTTCAAAGGCGTTCAGGGTTGTAGATTAATCGGCCTACGCATAATTGCTAAATTGTCCCTAATGTGCGTGGGATAGTGCTAGTGTACGGGGTGATCACTGGTCGGCGCAGACTCCGTGGGCCAAAATACCTGTTGTTTCCACGCTGCATCTCTCAGCTAAACGAGACCAAAGAAGAGTGTCAACCCAAAACGCCACCCATTCCTTCTCTCCACAGACACTGCTTGACCCGCTGGGTTACTCCAGCACTTTGTGTCTATCTTCTCCACTGGTACTGCCTGACCCGCTGAGTTACTCCAGCACTTTGTCATAGAGTGATCCAGCGTTGGAAAGAGGCCCTTCGGCCATATTCGTACCCGCACTCCTAGATCCCTCGGTTCCACACATTCCGCAAGGCTCAGAGTTGTACAGAGTCCTAGTGAGACCACACCTGGAGTACTGTGTGCAGTTTTGGTCCCCTAATTTGAGGAAGGACATTCTTGCTATTGAGGGAGAGCAGGGTAGGTTTTCAAGGTTAATTCCCGGGATGGAGGGACTGTCATATGCTGAGAGTATGGAGCAGCTGGGCTTGTACACCCTGGAGTTTAGAAGGCTGAGAATGGATTGTATTGAAACATATAAGATTGTTAAGGGTTTGGACATGCTAGGGGCAGGAAACATGTTTGTGATGTTGGGGGGAGTCCAGAACCAGGGGCCACAGTTTAAGAATAATAGTTAAGTCAATTAGAACGGAGACGAGGAAACACTTTTTCTCACAGAGTTGTGAGTGTGGAATTCTCTCCATTAGAGGGCGGTGGGGGCCGATTCTCTGGATACTTTCAAGAGAGAGCTAGCTAGGGCTCTCAAAGATCGCAGAGTCAAGGGATATGGGGAGAAGGCAGGAACTGGATACTGATTCGGGATGATCAGCCATGATCACATTGAATGGCGGTGCTGACGCGAAGGGCTGAATGGCCTACTCCTGCACCTATTATCTATTGCCCCAGCGCCCCGCCATTCACAGTGAAGATCCTGCCCTGGTTTGACTCCCTAAACTGCAACACCCTCCCCACCCCCAAACAATGTGACCGCCCCCCTGTCCCTTACCCCTGCCGCCTCCTACTCCTCGCCCCTCCTCCCTCTTTGCTCCCTCCCTCCTCCCCATCCCCAAACAGTGTGAACCCCCACCAGGCTCCCTACCCCCTTCCTTGAGTCACTTGACCTCTCTCCCCCCCAGTTCCCTGCCCCCCCCCATTCATCCTCCTCGGCACCAAACCCACTTCCCCTTGTATCCCTCCCCCCCCCTCCCTTTGCTTCCCGCTTCCCGCTTCCCCCCCTACTCACTTCATTCCCTTTTCCAACCCCCGGACTGTCACTGTCTCTCTCTCTCCCCTTATTCCTGCCCCACTCAGCCCCTCCCCCCAGATATCTCTCTCTCCTCCCCCCTCCCCTCCGGATTCTCTCTCTCTCTCTTTCTCTCTCTGCCCCCCCGTCCTCCCCTCCCATCTCTCTCTCTCTCTTTCTTTCTTTCTCTCTCTGTCATCCCCTCCTTTCTCTCTCTCACCGTCCAGTGCGGGTCGGCGCCATCTTGGCCGTGACGTCATTTCCGGGCTGATGCCCCTCCAATTCTCTGTCTGCGGGGCAACGGGCGGGGGGCAGCGACGTAATTTCCGGGCTGAGGCCCCTCTCGCTGTCTGCGGGGCAACGGGAGGCGGGGGAAGCGACGTAATTTCCGGGCTGAGGCCCCGCACTCTGTCTGCGGGGCAACGGGCGGCCGGGGCAATGACGTAACTTCCGGGCTGATGCCCCTCTCTCTGTCTGCGGGGCAACGGGCGGTACCTTGACGTCATTTCCGGGCTGAGGCCCCTGCGCCGCGCGGTCTCTCTATCAGTCTCCGGGGCAACGGGCAGGATGAGCCGTGAGTACCCGGGCCGGGCGGGGCCGTGATGACGCGGTGAGAGGCTCCGGTGGATCAGGGCGGGCGCGCTGGCTGGGGGATTCGGTGCTCGGGGGGGCGGGGTCCATCCTCCGGCCAGGCCGCGGCCTCGCACCCGGGAGACAGTGACTGGGCCTGGGGTTGGCGGAGCGCTCCATCTCTCTCTGTACCGTCAAATGGTAAACAACGACTGCGGGATAATGTACACAGACATCACTCTTTCTCTCTTTCACTCTTTCAAGCGGAGGCTGGGCGATCGTTTCGCTGAACACCTCCGCTCGGTCCGCAATAACCAACCCGACCTCCCGGTGGCTCAGCACTTCAACTCCCCCTCCCATTCCGTATCCGACCTCTCGGTCCTGGGCCTCCTCCACGGCCAGAGTGAGCAACACCGCAAGTTGGAGGAACAGCACCTCATATTCCGCTTGGGGAGTCTGCATCCTCTGGGCTTGAACATTGAATTTTCTCAATTCTGTTAACCCTTGCTGCCTCCTCCCCACCTCTCCCTCAGCCCTGGGCCCTGGCATTCCCTCTCTCTATCTCTCCCTCTTTTCCTTTATCATCAATACTTTTTTGCATATCTTTCATTCACTGTTCTTTATCTCTCCACATCACCGTCTATATCTCTCGTTTCCCTGATCCCTGACGAGTCTGAAGAAGGGTCTCGACCCGAACTGTCGCCTATCTCCTTCGCTCCTTAGATGCTGCTGCACCCGCTGAGTTTCTCCAGCTTTTTGTGTAACCCTCGATTCTCCAGCATCTGCAGTTCCTTCTTTAACACTCTTTCTCTCTCTCTCTCTCCCTCTCTATCTCTACCTCTACCTTTACCTCCATTACCCTCTCTGTCAATCTATCTGTCTACCTCTCTCTCTATTTTTCAATTTAAAAAAAAACATCATTGGCATGATAAAATACATCGTTATATTGCCAAAGTATAAAACATGACATACATATTTAAAATGCATAAAAATAAAAATACAGTGCATAGATAGATATGTCCCTGTACATATCTCTCTCTCTGTCAATCTATCTATCTACCTCTCTATTTTTCAATTAAAAAAAACGTTATTGGCATGACAAAATACATCGTTATATTGCGAAAAGTATAAAGCATGACATACATATTTAAAATGTATAAATATAAATATACAGTGCATGGATAGATATGTCCCTATACATAAACTAGAATGTTTATGCTACAACGTTCTTGCAGCTGTGCGCAGTACAACAGAATAGCACGTTTAGCAATTCAATATTAATTTCTTAGTGTCAGTTAATGTCAATTAGTGCGTGCATGTGTGTATGTTGGTCGTGTATGTTGGTCATTCACCGTCTCTCAGGTTATGGCATGCTATATGGTATTATGCGCCAAGATGTGCCATATTTCCTTCACCAAGGATTATTCTTAGTTTTGATGTATCATCTGGTTCTTTAAAATCGGGGGTTGCCAGACTGAGTTTGTCAAAGTGTGTTTTCCTTGTTTTGTGAAATGTTTTGCATTTAAGGAGGAAGTGCACCTCTCTTTCAACCTCATCTGTCAAATAGTGGCCGCATATTCTATTTTCTCTTGGTTGCCATCTTCTGTCTTTCTTTTTCAACTGCCAAATAGTGGTGACTTAACCTGTATTTGGTGAGGCTCCCCCTCTCCCCCCCCTCCCCTTCTCTCTCCCCCTCCACCTCTCCCTCCCCCTCTCCCCCCTCTCCCCCCTCTCCCCCCCCTCTCCCCCCCCTCTCCCCCCCCTCTCCCCCCCCTCCCCCCCCCCTACCATCTCCAACCTGCGAGGTTGGTCAATGTGGTTTTATTGCCAAATAGTAAAGAACGACTGCAGAAAAATAACCACAGACATCTCTCTCCCTCTGCCTCTCTGTCTCTCTCAAAGTAACATTAGCAAATTTTGCAGATGACACGAAGCTGGATGGCAGTGTGAACTGTGAGGAGGATGCTATGAGAATGCAGGGTGGCTTGGACAGGTTGGGGGAGTGGGCAGATGCATGGCAGATGAAGTTTAATGTGGATAAATGTGAGGTTATCTTGCGGACAAATTGCGGATGACACAGAGCTGGGGGGGGGGGGGTAATGTTAGATGTGAGGAGGATGCACGGTGGCTGCAAAGTGATTTGGATAGGCCGTCTCCCTCTCCGTCTCCCCCTCTCCCCCTCTCCCTCCCCGTCTCCCCCTCTCCCTCCCCGTCTCCCCCTCTCCCTCCCCCGTCTCCCTCTCTCCCCTCCCTCTCCCCCTCCCTCTCCCCCCCCCCTCTCCCCCTCCCTCTCCCCCCCCCCTCTCCCCCTCCCTCTCCCCCCCCCTCTCCCCCTCCCTCTCCCCCCCCCCTCTCCCCCCCCCTCTCCCCCCCCTCTCCCCCCCCTCTCCCCCCCCTCTCCCCCCCTCTCCCCCCCTCTCCCCCCCCTCTCCCCCCCCTCTCCCCCCCTCTCCCTCCCCTCTCCCTCCCCTCTCCCTCCCCTCTCCCTCCCCTCTCCCCTCCCCTCCCCCTCCCCCTCCCCCTCTCCCTCCCCCTCTCTATCTCTCCCTCACCCTCTCTCCCTCTTTAACTATCTCTCTCACTCTCTATCTCTCTCTTTCCATCTCTCTGTTTGTATCTCTCTCTGTCTCACTCTCTCTCTGTGTTTCTCTCTCTCTCTGCCTCTCTCTCTCTGCCTCTCTCTCTCTGCCTCTCTCTCTCTGCCTCTCTCTCTCTGCTCTCTCTCTCTCTGCCTCTCTCTCTCTGCCTCTCTCTCTCTGCCTCTCTCTCTCTGCCTCTCTCTCTCTGCCTCTCTCTCTCTGCCTCTCTCTCTCTGCCTCTCTCTCTCTGCCTCTCTCTCTCTGCTCTCGCTCTCTGCCTCTCGCTCTCTGCCTCTCTCTCTCTGCCTCTCTCTCTCTGCCTCTCTCTCTCTCTGCCCCCCTCTCTCTCTCTGCCCCTCTCTCTCTCTCTGCCCCTCTCTCTCTCTCTGCGCCTCTCTCTCTCTCTGCCTCTCTCTCTCTCTCTCTCTCTCTCTCTGCCTTTCTCTCTCTCTGCCTCTCTCTCTCCCCTCTCTCTCTGCCTATCTCTCCGTCTCTCTCTATCTCTCTCACCCTCTCTCCCTCTTTAACTATCTCTATCTCTTTCACTCTCTCTTTCTCTGTCTCCCCCTCTCTCTCTTTTTGTATCTCTCTCTCTGTCTCTGTCTCTCTCTCTGCCTCTCTCTCTCTCTGCCTCTCTCTCTCTCTCTCTGCCTCTCTCTCTGCCCCTCTCTCTCTCTGCCTCTCTCTCTCTCTGCTTCCCTCTCTCTCTCTCTCTCTCTCTCTCTCTCTGTCCGCCTCCCCCTACGCCTCCCTCTCCCCCTCCCCCTCTCCCTCCCTTTCTCTCTTTCTCTCTTTCTCCATCTGCGGGGTGTACAACAGAGTTAGATTTTCCTCTTAGGCTAACGGAATCAAGGAATATGGGGGTAAAGTAGGAACTGGGTACAGATTGTGGATGATCCTGCACCTATTGTCTGTGTTACCTTCTCCCAACTAACAATGATCTATTGCACATTTTCCTTGAACTCCATTCCTTATGTCCTGTTTTAACTCCTTACACTTCCTTACACTATGCTACCTCCCATCACTGAAGAAGGGGCTCGACCTAAAACGGCACGGATTCCTTCTCTCCACAGACGCTGCCCGGCTGGTTCAATGACTCCAGCACTGTGTGACCTTCTTCCCATGATGCATGCAGCCCCCCACGTGACTCTGTGCAATGGCAGGGGGCGGGGCCGGCAGTCCCCCTCAGATGGGCAGTGAGGCCAGGGCGCCGATTGTACAGGCCGTCCGTGCGTGTGGCTGACGTCACGGTGCAGGGCGGGCGGCTCGACAATGTTCACGAATGTTCGGACCCCAAATACCCAACTCGCCCACCCGCCCACTAATGCCACCCCCACGTCACAGCGCAGGGTCAATGCCCAGTTGCTCGGCACCCCCCAGGTCAGTGCTCCCCCCCCCCATCTCCCACCTGCCTCCTCTCCCCTCACACCCCCCCTCTCCCTTCAAAACAACATGTACCTTCTCCCCCTCCCCTCACTTCCACATGTTCATCCCTGTCCCCATTTCCGCCCTTGCCTCCTCACAACCTCTCTCCTCCTTCCCCACTTCCTATCATTCCTCTCACTGACCCATGCCCACTCCCACCGCTCACCCCCCAAACCCTCCACTCCACCCCCCCCCCCCTCTCAAGCACTAGTAATGTTCACACATCAGTAATGTCTTGTGTCACCAGCTTATTGACCCTCTGTGTTCACGTTCTGCAGGGTTTAAGAGCAGTTGCTGTTGGCGGAAAGACAGGGACGTGAGCGGCCATTGAGGGAGGCCAGGGTGCCGGTGAGCCCCCCATCTGCCCGGTGTGCGGCTGAGCTTCGAGAGGCTGAGCTTTGGTGGAGGTCCACATGGCGGGGCACAAGAAGGAGAAGCGTTATGAGTGCGACGTGTGTGGCAAGGCCTGGCGGTGCCCGAGCGAGCTGGAGGCCCACCGGCGGGTTCACACGGGAGAACGCCCCTTTGACTGCACGGATTGCGGCAAGAGCTTCAAGACTGCGAGTGACCTGAAGGTCCATCAGCGAGTGCACACGGGCGAGAGGCCCTATTGCTGCTCCACCTGTGGTAGGAGCTTTACCCAGTTGTCGGGGCTGCGGGAGCATCAGTGGGGGCACAGCAGTGAGTGGCCTTTCACCTGCTCCGACTGCGGCAAAGGCTTCAAGTCGTCGCCGGTACTGAAGGTGCATAGGCGCCTGCACACGGGGGGAGCGCCCCTTACACCTGCACCCTGTGCGGCAAGGGCTTCACCCACCCCAAAAACCTGCTGGTCCACCAGCACAGCCACACAGGCGAATGCCCCTACACCTGCACCCAGTGTGGCAAGGGCTACTCCCGCTCCAGCAGCCTGCTGGTGCACCAGCGCACCCACACTGGCGAGCGCCCCTACATCTGCGCCCAGTGCGGCAAGGGATTTACCCGCTCCACCCATCTGCTGTCCCACCAGCGGGTGCACTCCGGTGAGAGGCCCTTTCGCTGCTCCGACTGCGGCAAGGACTTCAAGGAGGTGCAACAGCTGAAGATCCACTGGCGAGTGCACACCGGTGAGAAGCCCCATGGCTGCTCCACCTGCGGCAAGTGCTTTGCCCGGTCGTCGGGGCTATGCCAGCACCAGCGGGTGCACACCGGTGAGCGGCCCTTCACCTGCTCCGACTGTGGCAAAGGCTTCAAGTCGTCCGCGCACCTGAAGGTGCACAGGAGCCAACACACTGGGGAGCGGCCCTACACCTGCAGCAACTGCGGCAAGAGCTTCACCCAGTCCACCAGGCTGCTAGGGCACCAGCACACCCACATCGGCGAGTGCCCCTAAACCTGCGCCCAGTGCTGCAAGGGCTTCACCCGCTCCACCAAGCGGGTGCATGCCGGTGACCGTCCCGTTCCCAGCCCGGTGTGTGGAGAGCACTTTGCCATGGCCTTGCACCTGTCTCACCAGCACGTGCACACCAGTGGCCAGCCATACGACTGCCCGTACTATGGTGAGTCGTTTGACAGCTCGCGCGGGTTGTGGCAGCACCGGCGGGCCCACCCCGGCGAGCAGCTGCTCCCACTGTAAGAGAGCATGGGGGGCTGTGGGAGCACCAGCGGATACACACCAGAGAGAGACCGTTTGTGTGCGCTGAGTGTGGCAAGGGTTTCACCCGCATATCCAGCTTGTGGCAGCACCGGCGTACCCACAGCGGTGAGCGTCCCTTCCCCTGCCAGTCCTGTGGTAAGGGCTTCACCCACCTTGATCACCCGCTGAAGCACCAGTGAGTCCACACCGGCCAGCGCCCCTTCATCTGCCCGCTCTGTGGCAAGGCCTTTGCCCGCTCCTGCAGCCTGCTGGCACACCGCCACATGGATAGGCGTTGTTCAGGTAGACTCAAAATGCTGGAAGGAATGTTTCAGGTCGAGACCCTTCTTCAGTCTTGACCCGAAACGCCACCAATACCTTCTCTCCGGAGATGCACATATGCACTCCTCTCTCCTTATCTCACATCCTTTTATCCCCTTATTTATCTGGCGATCACCCCCTCATCTGTTAACATAGTGTCAGTCTGAAGAAGGGTCCTGACCCGAAATGTCACCTAACTGGGCGGGTCAAGCAGACGCTGCCTGACCCGCCGAGTTACTCCAGCACTTTGTGTTGTGTGAAGTGTGGAAACAGGCCCTTCGGCCCAACTTGCCCATACCTACCAACGTGTCTCAACTACAATAGTCCCACCTCCCTGCTTTTGGTCCATATCCCTCCCTCCAAACTTGTCCTATCCATGCACCTATCAAACTATTTCTTAAATGTCGAGATAGTTCCAGCCTCGACTACCTCCTCTGGCAGCTCGTCCTAGCATTTTGTGTCCACCTATCACTTGCCAGGCTTTGTCCAGCCCCCATCTCTCTTTTCCAGCTTCCTCCCCCCACCCTCTCCAATCAGTCCTAAGAAGGGTCCTGACTCAAAACGTCGTCTGTCCATTCCCTCTAAAGCGGTGGAGGAACTCAGTGGGTCAGGCCGCATCTGTGGAGGGAAGGAAATCTAAGGCGACCACTCCCACCTCTCCTTTCCAACTTTCTCCACTCCCCACACCAAGCAGTCTGAAGAAGGGTCCTGACCTAGAATGTTGCCTGTCCATGCTCTCCAGAGGTGCAAGTTACTCCAGGAGATTGTGTCTCTTTATGTATACCAGCATCTGCAGTTCCTTTTCTCTAGTGTAGGCGTGCATTTCACCCTACACATGTTCCCGGCCCGCAAAGGCCTCCTGTAACTCCCGGTTGCCAACCATTTTAATTCCCCTTCCCATTCCCGTCTTTCTGTCCTGGGCGTCCTCCATTGCCAGTGTGGTGACACTCAAACTGGAGCAACAGCACCTCAAAGCTTCCAGCACAAGGACATGAACATTGAATTCTCCAAATTAAGGAGACATACCCACATTGTGGGCCATCTCTTTGTCATTCCTCTGTCTTCTTCTCGCTGGTGAAAGGCGTCAGGATTAATCCGGAGTCACCGCTTCCGTCCGCCAGCCGTTCCCCCTCCAAACATTGAGATCTCGCTCTCCGCCCTTGGACGTCAGCAAGACTCCGTCTGCGGTAAACAAGGACTTTTGCTCGTCAACCCGCTGGAGCCAAGTCGCATTCTAATGAAATGTCTTGTTTTGTGGAAGAAATTAATTTATAGGGAAATTAAAGGAAAATGAAAAGCGGAGACTTTGCACATTTGCTTCGAGATTTTATTACATGACTAGACTAAGTGGGACCCCTGGTCCCCCCAATGCAACCCATTCCCCAATGCAGTATCCCACCACTCACCCGTTCCCTCAACGCAACCCGTTCCCCCAAAGCAATATTCCACCACTCAGACAAGGTGTGTGGGGGAGGGCTTGGAAGGGAGGGTGTCGGGGAGGGTTGTGGGGGAGGGGAAGGGGTGTGTGTGGGGGAATTATTAATACAAGTCAAACAGATGGTTAATACAAGTCAAACACAAAACAAGGGAATCTTGACATTATGCCATCTTATCTTTCAGGTGGCCCACTGCACCATCCCAATTCCAAGCCAATCGTAAGCCTCCCATTTATTGCAACATATCTACGCTACTAGTGTTGATCCTCTGTAACACCTCACAGAAGAGTAAACAAGCTTTGTTATCTGCTCTGCTATTTCATGTTCACATTTACCATCCACACTTCACACATTCCCAGACAAGAGATAATACGCCTAATCTTACTTTGCCGATTCCCACGACCTCATCTGCACCTGGCCAAGCTGCCAATTGTCACATCGAATACACCCTTTCGTTACCTTGATCAATTGCAATCAAAATTAAATAACGAAGGATATTAATTGTTCTTCCACAGTTCCCTCCTTGTTGATCAACACTTAGAGTAAGAAAGGTTAGTAATATTTTCTCTCATTAATCAGTTGCAAAAATGGATCAATGCAGGTCCGATTATAATTTTGTTTGGAGCAAGCAAAGAGATACCTCCTTGTGTGTGCAAAGGAATATGGGCATAAACCCCAACATTCTAATCAGATAAGGAAGCTTGTTTACTTCCAGCAGCGAGTTCACTGTGTTCTGTGTGGAAGTTGTTTGTTGGATTTCAAACTCCAACTTCTACCTTCCTTCTGCTAAGTCCTCTCATCCCACACAATGTTAGTATATTCATGTATTTTATACCACAAAGATAGTTAATAAGGAATATGTCTACATTTTAGACAATAGACAATAGGTGCAGCTATAGGCCATTCGGCCCTTCGTGCCAGCACCACCATTCAATGTGATCATGGTTGATCATCCCCAATCAGTTCCTGCCTTTTCCCCATATCCCCTGACTCTGCTATCTTCAAGAGCCCCATCCAGCTCTCTCTTAAAAGCATCCAGAGAACCTGCCTCCATCGCCCTCTGTGGCAGGGAATTCCATGCACTCACAACTCTTTGTGAGAAAAAGTGTATCCTTGTCTAAGCGCCTAAAATTGTCTCTGTTCTAAATGGCCTACCTCTTATTCCTAAACAGTGACCCCTGATTCTGGACTCCCCCAACATCGGGAACATGTTTCCTACCTCCAGCATATCCAAACCCTTACCAATCTTATATGTTTCAATAACATTCCCTCTCATCCTTCTAAACTCCAGAGTGTACAAGCCCAGCTGTTTCATTCACTCAGCATACGACAGTCCCGCCATCCCGGGAATTAACCTTGTAAACTTAATCTGCACTTCCTCAATAACAAGAATGTCCTTCCTCAAATTAGGGGAGCAAAACTGCACACAATACTCCAGGTGTGGTCTCACTAGAGCTCTGTACAACTGCAGGACCTCTTTGCTCCTATACTCGACTCCTCTTGTTATAAAGGCCAACATGCCATTCTCTTTCTTGACTACCTGCTGTACCTGCATGCTTACTTTCATAGATTAATGAACAAGGACCCCCCAAATTGCACTGTACTTCCCCTTTTCCCAACTTGACGCCATTTAGATCATAATCTGCCTTCCTGTTTTTGATACCAGAGTGGATAACCTCCCATTTCTCCACATGAAACATCATCTGCCATACATCCGCCCACCTCCCCAACCTGTCCAAGTCACCCTGCATTCTCATAGCATCCTCCTCACAGTTCACACTGGCACCCAGCTTTGTGTTATCTCCAAATTTGCTAATAGAAACATAGAAAAATAGGTGCAGGAGTAGGCTATTCGGCCCTTCGAGCCTGCACCGCCATTCAATATGATCATGGCTGATCATCCAACTCAGTATCCCCTACCTGCCTTCTCTCCATACCCCCTGAACCCTTTAGCGACAAGAGCCACATCCAACTCCATCTTGAATATAGCCAATGAACTGGCCTCAACGACCTTCTGTGGCAGAGAATAGTGAGATTAAACGAGAACTTACCTGTTCGAAGTTTGATCTTTATTTTATGAGGAGTTACGATGAGGGATTACGTGAAGAAGCCCCGCCTGGCGCTGGATTGGCATACTTCAAAGCAGCGGCATGAAAAACACAGAACCAATAGCCGAAGTAAAATAGTAAGGCTCAAAATAGACTAGAACTACCAGATGATCATTTACATTATGAGGGTTGGGAGTGGAGGGCACGTAATCCCTCATCGTAACTCCTCATAAAATAAAGATCAAACTTCGAACAGGTAAGTCCTCGTTTAATCTCACTATTTTACTTCGGAGTCACGTGAGTGACTACGTGAAGATTTTAAAGCTCTGTGTTTTTTATGTCGTAAATTCATTTCATACGACTCTCTGTTTAGTCAAAACAGTAGTGAGTAAATAGTATTTTAAGACATTGTTACAATTTATGTAATAAGTCCTTTAATCATAAAAAGAACAACTTTTTAATAATAACCCCTCTATCGCAGGGGAAAATTACAAAATAAATTGATAAATGATGTCAATGGTAACATAAATCGATAATATAAATCGATAATATAAAACAAAGCAAGCATTTAAAGAGAACCCAGTACTGCGTGTCCAAATCCTGGCACCGTGACAACAGGTTATTGTAGAACCTTGAAAAAATCTCTTCTCTAGACCACCCTGCGGCCTTTAAAATTTGATCGAGTGGTACGTCCTGTACCTTTGCCACGGACGTAGCTGCCGCCCTAGTGGAGTGAGATTTAAACACATTAGTGTCTATTCCTGCTAGACCCAAAACCTGTTTTAACCATCTAGAAATGGTTTGAACCAAAACTTTTGTATGTGGCTTTTTGTGTGTTATCAATAACGCTTTCTCAGAACCTCTGAGATTTTTGGTTACCTCAATGTATTGAGTTAAATGCTTAACTACACACAATGTTTCATCAATAGGATATGCTTTAAACATTACCTTCATTCCAGTTCTTCCTGGTCTGCTTTGTTTGATCAAGTCATAAACACAATGTTATCTGTAGTCACATGCATGCAATTCAACCGTAACAATTGCAAAGTTTGTACTCTTTGAGCTGATACCAATGCCATTAACACAACCACCTTGAATGTTAATTTCTGCAAAGACATTGAATTAATTGGAGTCCATCGTTTAAGCAAAGTGAGAACATTGCTAACATCCCAAATTTCTGTATATCTGGGCTTGGGAGGATTTTTATTAAAAATACCTTACATGAATCAGGATACTAATGGGTGAGACCCAACTGAATCCCGATCCGAATTTTGTCCTAAATAGGATGACAATGCACTCCGAGCACAATTAATGGCACTATAACTCAAATGCTCATCCAAGTGTAACCCAGCAAGGAACTCCAATACATTTGAAATGTTTGCAGTATGATAAGATATCTTTGTCTGTGTACAAAAACTTCCCATTTCCTTATATGCGACATATATAGTTTTTTAGTGCTAGTCCTCCAAGCTGCATTTATAACATCCATGGTCCTGTCTGACAGTTCAAACTCTTGCAATGGTCTGGTCGCAACTGGGAATTGTCATACATGGTTCAATAATCATTTTAGCATCAATGGGAACCATGACTGCGTGGGCCAATTTGGCACCACCAAAATGCCTTTGGCAGCGTCTTGCGCTATTTTCTTGAGACATTGCTCAATGAGACAGAATGGGGGAAAAGCATAAAAGAACGTATTCCCCCAGTGTAGCGAGAAAGCATCCACCGCTACTGCCCCTGGATCGTGTTCCCAAGACACGTATTTCGGCAATTGGTGATTCAATCTAGATGCAAACAGATCAATGTCCGGTACTCCATACCGACTGACAATATTTTTGAAAATTTGTGGATTTAACATCCACTCTGTATTGTCTTTAAATATTCGTGATCTTTTGTCTGACACAACATTGTCTCTCCCCGGGAGATAAATAGCTGAAAGCCAAATATTTTTTGCCATACACCATTGCCATATCTGGTTTACCAGATGATCACATGATATTGATCTGACACCACCCATGTGATTGATATATGCCACAGCTGTGGTATTATCTATTTGTACTTGGACATGCAAGTCCTTTAATGAAGAGCAATAAGCTTTTAATCCATAAAATGCTCCCAGTAGCTCCAGATAATTAATACCATATGTTTGGAGCAACAAATCCTCTTGGACAGCCCATCTGCCTCCACAGCTGGTCGCATTATCCGTAGCCCCCCATCCGAGAGAACTTGCGTCAGTTTGTAAAAACACGACTGGCTGATGAACTAAAATGATCTTAGCAGCTTGTGGAACATTCTCAATCCACCAATGTAATTCTGATAAAGCTTCCTTAGGCAATTGCATTGGCCTATCAAAATGGCCTGCTCGCTGAATTAGCGCTTTAGTTTTTGCCCTTTGAAGATTTTGGTAATGTAGACGACCAAACTCTACTGCTGGAAATGCTGCTACCAATTTACCAATAACCTTGGCAACCTCTCGGATGGAGGGATAAGGTTTGTTAATCAGGTTTTGACACACATTTGTCAAATCTAACACCTTATCCATTGGTAAAGTTACCAACATGGTAACTGAGTTAATCACAACCCCAGATATTCAATGGTTTGGGATGGCTGTAACTTAGATTTGTTGGATGGATCAGGAACCCAACTTCTCAAACAAACTTGTAGTTGCTGAGACTGATTTCCCAGCTGACTCCTGATTAGCATTGACAATTAAAATGTCATCTATATAAGCCATAACGATGTGTTTATTTTTTGTGCCCTTAGCAGTGCAAGTGCTGGCTTAATCCATTAGGTAAAGCTTTGTATTGCCACAGCTGTCCCATCCATAAACTTTAATTACCTGCGAAACTATGGTGAATTGGGACCGAAAATATGCATCCTTCAATCTATTGTAGCCATATAACAACCTGTTGATACCAGCTGCATTGCAGTGTTGAATGTGTCCATTTTAAAAATGTTTATACTGGACAAATGTATTTAATTGTGTGAGATCTGAATTGATTCTACAACCCCCATCTTTCTTCGGTCTGGGGAAATTTGATACAATTGTTGTGGATCCTCTCCTGTTTCTCAATAACTCCTTTCTCACACAAATACTTAACCTCTTTTGTCAATTTTAATACTTTCAAGACTGAACATTAAAGAATGATTAGGCTTATTGTGTCCCAATGGATCCATACCTCCCTTTCATTATAAACATTCGGAATCTACCACCAATCTGAGGTTCATCCAAACATCCTTCTTTAATAGGATAAAGTTTTTGTACCTCTCCAACTGTGACAAAATGATCTCCTTTCCCAATAAATGGGTGTACATTCGGCTGTGCTGGCTGGTAATTCTTCCTTATCATACTCTCCTCGGCTCGTTCAAGCTCCAAAATCAAATTCCCTTCTCATATGACCAGCCTTTCTGGCCAAACTGAAGGGTTTCACAAGGCCAACAGTGTTTTCCCCTCTTCATCCATTTTTTAATTTGTTTAGACTTCCTCTGAACAAATAACCAAGAGCTTGAACATTGCTTGCCCTACACAACTCTGAAAAAACTTGGATGTAAAAGAGGCCGAATGGCAATCTTCCATTTTATATATTTTATCTCAAAATGAGTTGCAGAATAAGCCCAACATATGCTTTTAATTCTGAACTTTGGTCATACCACAACCTTCCAGCTTGTCTTCCAAAAGACAGTGATGCCAAAATTAGCTTGAGGATTCTTTGAATCGTAATTCCTGCGCCCGCATTATTGCTGACATTGGCGCCCAAAAAAGCCGGATTCACCATAGGTACCTTCTTTGAGGTACAAAAATAGGTGTTTTAATCCGATCTGCTGTCTTAATCATAACAGCTTTTTTGAGGCAGGTGAGAGACCATATAATTACCATTGGCCGCCAGGTTTAATTCCATGGCCTCACCGCCTCCTCCAGGTATAGTAACTTTGTGCCCCATCAGACACACCTGGATTTGTATTGTGGTGGGTACTTCTGACCACAATAAATGGTGTTTAAATCCAAATTTGCTGTCTCAACCATAACAGCTTTTTTGAGGCAGGTGAGAGGCCATATAACTAACATTGGCCACCAGGTTTCCTTCCATGGCCTCACCGCCTCCTCCAGGTATAGTAACTTTGTGCCGCATCAGACACACCTGGATTTGTATTGTGGTGGGTACTTCTGACCACAAACACCACTTTCAGGGTCAGTCTCATACAACCCTGGTACTCCTGAAACTTGTTCAAGGAGACTTCCTCCAGCCCAATCCCAGGCACTGGAGTTTTAATTCCCAATTCAACTGGCACCATATTCATGTATATGGAACCCCCTCAGGGGCTGCCTGGGAATATTCTGGGTACTTAGACCCTTGGTTGATATTGTTTGGAGTATTTTCTCCATTAGATCCATACTTAGCCAAAGGCTTTCCTTTCAGGATCTTTCAGAACCTCAGGCCTTTCAAGCTTCTTTCTTTTACTTTTTAGGCACTGGGTTTTCAAGTTTTGTTTGTGGAGCAACCAAAGGCTCACTAACGGGTATTTCAATCGGCCACCGGTATCGGAACCATCTCCGCAATAATCTGCTGTCCCGACTTTTCTACACCCCGGGACACACGTTTTACCCGCGATTTTTAAAAATATTTTTATTTTTATTTTAACTCCTCCTGGTTTATCTACCAGCCTACGGAGTTTTTAGAAAACGCCCTGGAAGTAAAATAATTTTACTTACCTGCGGGCCGTTTCCTTACCGCTGTGTTGGAGCTGCGCTCTGCAGCTCTTCCTCTGCCGATAGCGTCGACGTAATGCCGATCCAGCGCCAGGCGGGGCTTCTTCACGTAGTCACTCACGTGACTCCGAAGTAAAATTCCAGAGACTCACCACTCTCTATGTAAAGCATGTTTTCTTCATCTCGGTCCTAAAGGAATTCCCCCTTATCCTTAGATTGTGACCCCTTGTTCTGGACTCCCCCAACATCGGGAACAATCTTCCTGCATCTAGCTTGTCCAACCCCTAATGTTACTTTGAATCCCTTCATTTATTTTAGGATCTTAATACATTTAAGATCAGTTGGTCACGCTTAATAGTCTTTCCTGTTGATGTGATGAATCCTCTATTTTTTCATAACTGCCCAAAGTCATGTACAACCCCAAACGCATAGCAAGAATCGGTGTATATATTACCACTTGCATCTTTTGCCAATATGCAGGCACGAGTCACGGCATATAGCTCAGCTACCTGAGTGGACGTTCTGGATGGTAAACCACACACCTCCTGCACTTGGTGTGGTGTGACCACTGCATATCCTGCCAATAATCGGTCAGCGCTAGGTCAGTACAAAGAGCCATCAGTTAATAGGACTAGATCAGGATTATCAATCGGATGTCTGTAAGTCCAGCCGGGGAGTGGCAGTGGCTTCTACAAGCAACAGACAATCATGGTCGCATTGTTCTTCTGGCAGTGGTACAAAGGTAGCTGGGTTTATAGCAGGTGATGGCTGATAAGTACAAATCGAATGTGATAGGCATGAGTTTTCTCTGTGGATTTTGAAATTCAGATGTAAGGACGACAGCACGACCTTGAGGTGGTTGAGGATGGTGGAGGAGAGAGTGGGGAGGAGATCGGCCAGTCTACTGCCGTCCTTGCCGAGCGGCCGCGATGTTGCCAGGGACTGCTGCATCCACACATGCCTTCACCAGAGAGATGTACCGGCCCATCACATCCCACACAAAGGCTGCCATCCAGTGGGATGGATCTGGGTGCCATGGCCAGTGCCAAGCTGGTGGCCTTTGTGGGGGAGGTGATGGACTCAGACCCCTGGCCACGGGCATCATCGTGATTGCGGCCGCAGACCGGCTGCACCGTGACCTGCCTGTGCATCAACAGGTCCAGCGATGACTTGAACCCTTTGCCGCAGTTGGTGCAGGTGAAGGGCCGCTCATTGTGTGCACCTGCCGGTGCAGGCTCAGCCCCGACAACCGGGCAAAGTTCTTGCCGCAAGTGGAGCAGCTGAAGAGCTTCTCGCCCGTGTGCACTCGCCGCTGCAACTTCAGCTCATGCGTCGTCTTGAAGCTCTTGCTCCAGTCGGAGCAGCCAAAGGGCCTCTCGCTCTGTGCACCCGCCGGTGGGTCTCCAGCTGGCTCGGGCTCTGCCAGGCCTTGCCACACACGTTGCACTCATAACGCTTCTCCTTGTTGTACTCCGTCATGTGGTTCTCCATCGAAGCTCAGCCCCTCGAAGCTCAGTCCACACACTGAGCAGATTTGGGGGGGGGGGGGGGGGCGTGTTCATCGGCACCCTGGCCGCCCCCTCAATGGCTGCTCACATCTCCGTCCACAGCAACGGATCCCAAACCCTGGAGGATGGGAACACGGAGGGTTACCAAGCTGGCAAACAGGACATTACTAACGCGTGAACATTACTAGTGCGTGAAGGAGGGGAAAGCAGTTGTGGGGGTCAGGGGGAGGGAGGAATTAGGGAGTGGGGCGGGTGGCGGTAAGGAGGGAAGTGGGGCAGGGTGGGAGGG
Source organism: Raja brachyura (assembly GCA_963514005.1). The sequence goes on from CAUPSL010000138.1 coordinate 49,888, forward strand.
GGGAGGCGCGCCGAGCATCCGGGAATCGTGTCGAGCTGCCCGCACATCCGCCCGCCCTGCATCGTGACATCTGCCACACGCACGGAAGGCACGTACGAAGGCCACCCTGATGTCACCGCCACGCCGAGGGGGATTGCTGTCCCCAGCCCCTGCCATTGCACAGTCACATGGGGGGGCAGCATGCATTATGGGAAGAAGGTCACACAACGCTGGAGTCGGGTCGGCAGGTCGGGCAGCACCGGTGGAGAGAAGGTATATGTGACTTTTCAGGATGAGACCATTCTTCAGTCTGATGGGAGATGTAGAGATAAGGAAGTGTAAAGAATGAAAACAGGACAAACGGAATGGAGTTCAAGGAAAATGTAGCATAGATCATTGTTGGATAGATCAATGGGTGGCCACCATCGACTCCACAGTCAAAAAGGCCCAACAGAGAATGTACTTCCTGCGGAAGCCACAGGCAATGATGGTCCAGTTTTATACTGCTATCGTCTGTCCTCACCTTCTTCATCACGGTCTGTGTATCCGCTGGTGCTCCCGCTGCCCCCGTTTTCCACAGTGGGAGCAGTCATTCGCCAGCCTGGTGCCCGGTCATGTGGTCCTCCACCGAAGCTCAGCCCCTCGAAGCGCAGCCCGCACACCGAACCATTAGGCTCACCGGTACCCTGGCCACCCTCAATGGCCGCTCACATCCCCATCTCTCCGTCCACAGCAACGGTTCCTAAACCCTGCAGGAGGGGAACACAGAAGGTCACCAAGCTGGCAAACAGGACATTACTAATACGTGAACATTACTAGTGCTTGAAGAGGGGGGGGGGGTGGATGGGGAGGGGGGTGTGAGGGGGGAGATGAAGGTGTGAGGGGGGAGGGGGAGAAGGAGGGGGGAGATGGTGAGGAGGCAAGTGGGGAAGGGGGATGAGGACGGTGGAAGGGGGGGGGTGAGGGGGGTAAGGAGGGCAGGGGAGAAGTGCGGGCATCGCACCAACATGGGGTTGTGGAGCATCCGGGCACCGCGTCGAGCCGCCCGTCCGCCAGCCAGCACGACCAGCACCCTGACGTCACCCCCAATCCGAGGGGGATCACCGATGTTTGGCGCTGAGTCACCTGGAGGGGCGACATGCATCATGGGAAGAAGGTCACAGAGTGCTGCAGTAACTCAGCGGGTCAGGCGGCGTCTGTGGGGAATGTGGATGGCTGCATTGTGGCCTCCCGCCACCAGGGAGGCGCTGCAGTCGGAGGACCAGAGGCGCTGTACCGTAGCCTTTAATAGACAGGGAGCGCTGCAGTCGGAGGACGAGAGGGCGCCCAGATCTCCTTCCTTTCCTCACTGACATCCCCGAGAGAGACGGAGGCGGGGAATGCTTTAATTTGCTTTATTTCATCGTCTAATTGTCTAATAAAACATTTAGATCCAAGCATAATACACAAATATATTATATCTGTCACTGAGCAGCCACAAAAATATCTCTCAATAATGCTGTATTCTCTCAATAATGCTCTTTGGTTCAGAGGATTTAGGCCTCGGGCCCCAGAACGTTGCCCTTCGTTCTGGGATTTTGGGCCTGTTTTTATAGGCTCAGTGCTGTTTTGTAGGCTCCAGGCCTGTGTTGTGGGGTCTGGTCCTGTATTTTAGGCCCCAGGCCTGTGTTGTAGGCCTTCACCTAAGTTCTGGAACTTCCGACCTGTGTTTCGTAGGCCCCAGGCTTGTGTCATAGGGTCGAGGGCTGAGTCATAGGCCCCAGGCGTGTCATAGGCCCCAGGTGTGTCATAGGCTCCAGTGTTGTGTCATAGGCCCCAGGTTTGTGTCATAGGCTCCAGTGTTGTGTCATAGGCCCCAGGTTTGTGTCATAGGCTCCATGGTTGTGTCATAGGATCCAGGCCTATGCTGTAGGCTCCAGGTTGTGTCATAGGGCTGCCAACTCTCATGCATTGAGCGTGAGAGTCACACATTTCACAAAATTCTCACGTTCTCACACTGATCACAAATTTCTCACACTCAAAAATCTGCAGGTGTGAGTTCAAAATTATTTTAGAGGTGAGTAAAAACCATGAGGGGAATATAAGGTGAATACATACTCCTTTTCCTGGGATATGTGATTCATGAACTAGAAGGCATTGGATTAAAGCAGGGCTGTCACACTACCGGCCCGCGGGATGATTGTGGGGAAGAAAAAAAGTTGTTTTGTTCCTCCCGTGCAGACGGTGTGATAGGTGAGACATGGCAGTGGTCCCTACACCAACCTCCCTCCCTCCTGTAGAAGTTAGAGAGAGTCCTGTTTGACATACCGACTCTCCGTAATCTTTGGAAGCAGGGGCACTGGTGTGCTTTCTTTATAATTGCATCAGTGTGCTGAGACCAGGAAAGATCTTCAGAAATATGCACTTGACCCTTTCCACCATCGTCCTGTTGATATAAACAGGATTGTGGATCCCTATCCTACCCCTTCCAAAGTCCACAATCAGTTGCTTGGTTTTGCTTGTGTTGAGAGCCAGGTTATTGTGCTGGCACCATTTGGTCAATCAGTCGATCTCACTTCTATAATCTGACTCGTCCCCATCAGTGATTCGTCCCACAACAGTGGTGGGGTCAGCGAACATGATAATGGAGTTCGCTCAATGTCCAGCAACACAGTCATGAATATAGAGTGAGTACAGCAGGTGCTGAGCATGCAGCCTTGAGGTGCTCCGGTGCTGATTGTTTTCGAGTCTGACACATTTCCACCAATACAGACAGACTGTGGTCTGTGGATGAGGATGTTGAGGATCCAATTGCAGAGGGATGTGCAGCCACCCAGATCTGAGAACTTGGTAACCAGCTTGAAGGGGATGATGGTGTTAAACAACGAGCTGTAGTCAATGAATAACAGCCTGACATATGAGTTTCTGTTGTCCACGCAGTCCAGAGCGGAGTGGAGGGCCAGCGAGATCGCATCCACCATTGATCTGTTGTGGCAGTAAGCAAACTGCAGTGGGTCGAGGTTCTTGTCGAGTTAGGAGTTGATATGCACCACAATCAACCTCTCAAAGCACTTCATCACCACAATCGTTTTTTGTTCAATCAGATTTGATTGTTTTTTGAGGTTCAGGCGGAGATAGACCACTCTAAACGCATCTAAACTACTTTAGGGCAGTGCCATCAATACCAACCCCGTACCGGAGATGATCAATTAGGATGGTGTGGTTGACAGTATCAAATGTGTCATAGGCCCCAGGCCTGTGTCATAGGCTCCAGGCCAGTGTTATAGCCCACAGGTCTGTGCCATAGGCTCCAGGCCTGTGTTATAGCCCCCAGGCCTGTGTCATAGGCTCCAGGCCAGTGTTATAGCCCCCAGGCCTGTGTCATAGGCTCCAGGCCAGTGTTATAGCCCCCAGGCCTGTGTCATAGGCTCCAGGCCTGTGTCATAGGCCCCAGGCCTGTGTCATATGCTCCAGGCCTGTGTCATAGGCCCCAAGCCCATGTCATAGTCTCCATGCCTATGCTATAGCCTCCAGGTCTGTAGTGCAGGCTCCGGGCCTAAATTCCAGGCTTTTGCCTAAATTCTGTGCCACAAGACTGTGTTATAGGCTCTGAGGGCTGTCTGATCACCCCCTCCATCAGGCAATCAGCAGAGAGCAGAGAGCCCCCCCTGCTCCCCCCCTCACTCTCTCCTCTCCCTCACTGTCTCCCCCTCTCTCGCTCTCTCCCCCCATTCTCTCACCCCTCTCTCTCTCTCCCCCACTAGATGTATCCCCCCCTCTCTCTCCCTCCTCTCTCTCTCTCTCTCCCCCCACTCTCTCTGTCTCTCCCCCCTCTCTCTCTCTCTCTCTCTCTCTCTCTCTCCTGTCACCCCTTTGCTCCACATGGAAAACAACTTGCATCCATCCAGCCAACTGAGACAAAATTACACTGGATAGCCACCAAGTGGTCAAAGGAGCGGAGGGCAACCTCATCTCCATTACACAGGTCCATCTCTTCACCAGATAAAAGCTGTCCAGGGCCCGACCTCCCCTGAGGAGCATGGGTGAAGCTCAACAGACTTGGCACTGGAGTTGAGAGTTTCACTGACAGCATGTGGGGATTCTGGCGCTGCCAGAGCCAATAGCCAATTCTTAAGATGGCGGTGTCCTGTTCCGCTGCGGCTACATTGGCTCCCGACAGTAACAGAAATTTAAAGGTAAAAAATCATTCATTTACTTGTTTAGTCCAGAGTCTGATGGTCGCTGTTCGGTGCGACTGTCAGTCCATTTTGAAACTGCGTGCGTCCAGCAGTTTGGCGATCATGAATCGGGTTACTGTGGAGACTCTACGGAGTCTCGGACTGCTGCGTTGGCTGGAGCCAGCGGCCTACGAAGCCGCGGAGTCTCCTACCAGCACTGGCCGTACTCGGAGAAGGAGGAAACGGTGCAACAGGAAGCAGAAGCACGTTACTCGTGGGGGGCTAACGGCGAAACTGGAGGCTAACCCCTGCAGGACACCACTTCCATCTATTCTGCTCGCTAACGTCCGCTCCTTGGAGAATAAGTTGGACTACCTGAGGCTGGATCTGGTAACCAAACGGGAGGTGAGAGAGTGCTGCGCCCTGATCCTAACAGAGACGTGGTTAAACTCCTCTGTTCCCGACGGCGCCATTAGCGTGGAGGGGTTAACAGCATTCAGGTTGGACAGAAGCTACGCTCTCAGTGGGAAATCCCGGGGTGGTGGTGTGTGCATTTACACTAATAACAGCTGGTGTAAAAATGCCACAGTGGTGTCAATTCATTGCTCCCCCAGACATTGAGTTTTTTGCCAATAAAATGCAGACCCTTCTATCTGCCCAGGGAATTTACCATTATAACCATCACAGCCGTGTGCATCCCCCCCCCCCCCCCCCCCCCCCGCCCCCAGTGCAAACACCAAGGAGGCCCTGAAAGCTCTTTATCGTTCCATCAGTGACCTGCAATCTATACATCCAGATCGTGTTTTCATTGTTGCTGGGGACTTTAACCAGGCCAACATGAAGACTGTTCTCCCACATTACTACCAGCATGTAGACTTTGCAACCAGGGGAGTGAACGCACTGGACCTAGCCTATACAAACATCAAGAAGGCATTCAAGGCAGTCCCTCGCCCCCACCTTGGCTCCTCAGACCATATCTCTGTGATGCTAATTCCTGCATACAGGCCCCTGCTTACCAGAGAAAAACCCTGTGAAGTAGTTTAGGGTCTGGCCAGAGGGAGCTATGGCAACACTACAGGATTGCTTTGAATCGGGACATGTTCAAGAAGGCTGCAACTGACAGTCAGCACATCAACCTGGAGGAGTATACTGTGTCCGTGTCTGCTTACATGGAGAACTGCATAGAGGATGTCTGTGTCACCCAGACCATCACTGTACGGGCCAACCAGAAACCCTGGATGACCACAGAGGTACGTGGAATGCTGAGAGCACGTAATGCCGCGTTTAAATCCGGCGATGTGGTGGCACTCAGATCCACAAGAGCCAACCTGAACCGAGTCATCAGGCTGGCCAAGCGTGCCCATGGTCAGAAAATCCAGAGCTTCTTCCATTGAACGGATTGAAGGCCGATAAATCCCCAGGGCCAGATAGTCTGCATCCCAGAGTACTCAAGGAGGTAGCCACAGAAATAGTGGATGCATTAGTGATAATTTTTCAAAATTCCTTAGATTCTGGAGTAGTTCCTGAGGATTGGAGGGTAGCTAATGTAACCCCACTTTTTAAAAAAGGAGGGAGAGAGAAAGCGGGGAATTACAGACCAGTTAGTCTAACATCGGTAGTGGGGAAACTGCTAGAGTCAGTTATTAAAGATGGGATAGCAGCGCATTTGGAAAGTGGTGAAATCATTGGACAAAGTCAGCATGGATTTACGAAAGGTAAATCATGTCTGACAAATCTGATAGAATTTTTCGAGGATGTAACTAGTAGAGTGGATAAGGGAGAACCAGTGGATGTGTTATATCTAGACTTTCAGAAGGCTTTCGACAAGGTCCCGCATAAGAGATTAGCATACAAACTTAAAGCACACGGTATTGGGGGTTCAGTATTGATGTGGATAGAGAACTGGCTAGCAGACAGGAGGCAAAGGGTAGGAGTAAACGGGTCCTTTTCAGAATGGCAGGCAGTGACTAGTGGGGTGCCGCAAGGCTCAGTGCTGGGACCCCAGCTATTTACAATATATATTAATGATTTGGACGAGGGAATTCAATGCAACATCTCCAAATTTGCAGATGATACCAAGCTGGGGGGTATAGTTAGGTGTGAGGAGGATGCTTGGAGGCTGCAGGGTGATTTGGATAGGCTGAGTGAATGGGCAGATGCATGGCAGATGCAGTACAATGTGGATAAATGTGAGGTTATCCACTTTGGTGGCAAAAACATGAGGGTAGACTATTATCTGAATGGTGGCAGATTAGGTAAGGGGGAGATGCAACGAGACCTGGGTGTCATGGTACACCAGTCATTGAAAGTAGGCATGCAGGTGCAGCAGGCAGTGAAGAAAGCAAATGGTATGTTAGCATTCATAGCGAAAGGATTTGAGTATAGGAGCAGGGAGGTTCTACTGCAGTTGTACAGGGTTTTGGTGAGGCCACACCTGGAGTACTGCGTACAGTTTTGGTCTCCAAATCTGAGGAAAGACATCCTTGCCATAGAGGGGGTACAGAGAAGATTCACCAGACTGATTCCTGGGATGTCAGGACTTTCATATGAGGAAAGATTGGATAGACTCGGTTTGTACTCGATGGAATTTAGAAGATTGAGGGGGGATCTTATAGAAACCTACAAAATTCTTAAGGGGTTGGACAAGCTAGATGCTGGAAGATTGTTCCCGATGTTGGGGGAGTCCAGAACAAGGGGTCACAGTCTAAGGATAAGGGGGAATTCCTTTAGGACCGAAATGAGGAAAACATTCTTTACACAGAGAGTGGTGAGTCTCTGGAATTCTCTGCCACAGAAGGTAGTTGAGGCCAGTTCATTGGCTATATTTAAGAGGGCGTTAGATGTGGCACTTGTGGCTAAAGGGATCAGGGGGTATGGAGAGAAGGCAGTTACGGGATACTGAGTTGGATGATCAGCCATGATCACATTGAATGGCGGTGCAGGCTCGAAGGGCCGAATGGCCTACTCCTGCACCTATTTTCTATGTTTCTATGTTTCTATGACCCCAAGAGCACCAGGCGCATGTGGCAGGGAATCAAAACAATCACGGACTATAAGACTGCTCCACCATCCTGTGATGACAACATTGAGTTCCTAAATGAACTCAACAACTATTTTGGACGGTTCGAGGCATTAAATAACACACCTGCAAGAAAAGGTATTCCTCATTGTGATGAACAGGCACTCAGCCTTGACATAGTGGATGTCCGGAGGACCCTAAAAGGAATGAACGCACGGAAGGCGGCAGGCCCTGATAACATACCAGGGCGGGTGCTCAGGGAATTCAACAGTGGCAGGATAGGACTGATCAGCTAGCACATGTCCTTACAGACATCTTCAACACCTCGCCGAAACAGGCTGTCGTCCCATCGTGTTTCAAGACTGCCACCATCATACCAGAGCCCAAAAAATCCAAAATACGATGTCTCAATGATTACCGCCCTGTAGCACTCACTCCCATAATGATGGAGTGCTTCGAGAGGCTGGTCAGAGACCATATTATCTCCAGACTCCCCTCCACACTTGACCCATACCAGTTTGCTTACAGGCCAAACCGCTCCACAGGGAACACTATATCCTCCGTGCTCCATCTGAGCCTGGGCCATCTGGAGGAGAAAAACACTGATGTGCGAATGCTGTTCGTGGATTTCAGTTCAGCATTCAACACAATCATCCCTCAGCACCTGATAAGCAAACAAGGTCCATTGGGCCTCGGCACCCCGATGTGTAACTGGCTACTGGACTTCCTCACTGACAGACCCCAGTCAGTGAGGGTTGGAAACAACACCTCCAACACCATCTCTCTGAGCACTGGCTCCCCTCAGGGATGCGTCCTGAGTCCACTGCTGTTCACCCTGATGACTCACGACTGTTGTGCCAGGTTTAGTACAAACCACATCATGAAGTACGCAGATGACACAACAGTGGTGGGCCTCATCAGGGACGACAATGAGCTGGCTTACAGGGAGGAGGTGAAACAACTGGTGGACTGGTGCAATACGAACAACCTGATCCTGAATGTCAAAAAAAAATAGGAGGTCATCGTCGACTTCAGGAAAAACTGGCACAGTCTCACACCACTTCACATCAATGACAGCAATGTGGAGTTGGTCAGTAGCACAAAGTTCCTGGGGGTGCAGATCACTAACAGTCTGACCTGGTCAAATAACATCTCATCAACAGTTAAGAGAGCGCAGCAGCGGTTGCACTTTCTGCGCCGGATGAGAAGAGCACACCTCCCCCATCCCATCCTCACCACTTTCTACAGGGGCACCATAGAGTATTTTGACCAGCTGTATATCTGTCTGGTTTGGGGACTGTAAAGCCTCCGAATGGAAGTCCGTGCAGAGAGTGGTGAGAACGGCTGAAATAATCATCGGGATTTCATTCCCCTCAATCGGGGATATTGCGCCCAAACATCACGGACTGTTCACTCTGCTGCCCTCGGGCAAAAGATATCGTAGCTTAAGGAGCAGACATCAAGGTTCTGCAACAGCTTCTTCCCACGAGCCATCAGACTCCTGAATTCCATGTAATGGGCTGCCAGCATTGTCTATTTTATCCTTTTATCCATTTTATCCATTTTATCCATTTTATCCATTTTAACCATTTTATCCTTCTGTTTATTATCATGTTGCACGGGGAGCCAATTGCAACGGAATTTCGTTTGGAATTGCATATATCGATGTATTTCTAAATGACAATAACGTTTGTTTGATTTGATTTGATAGACAATAGGTGCAGGAGTAGGCCATTCAGCCCTTCGAATCAGCACCACCATTCCACGTGATCATGGTTTATCATCCCCAAACAGTGCCCCGTTCCTGCCTTCTCCTCATATCCCCTGACTTGGCTATCTTTAAGAGGCCTGTCTAGCTCTCTCTTGAAAGTATCCAGAGAACCAGCCTCCACTGCCCTTTGAGGCAGAGAATTCCACAGACACACAACTCTCTGGGTGAAAACGTGTTTCCTCATCTCCGTTCTAAATGGCCTATCCCATATTCTTAGACTGTGGCCCCTGGTTCTTGACTCCCCCAACACTGGGAAAACGTTTCCTGCTTCCAGCATGTCCAATCCCTTAATAATCTTATATGTTTCAATAAGATATCGTCTCATCCTTCTAAACTTCAGAGTATACAAGCCCAGCCACTCCACCTCTCTCAGCATATGACAGTCCCGCCATCCCGGGAATTAACCTTGTAAACCGTACGCTACACTCCCTCAATAGCATGAATGTCCTCCCTCAAAGTACGATATTAAAACTGCAGACAATACTCCAGGTATGATCTCACCAGGACCTTGTACGACTGCAGATGTACCTCTTTGCTCCTATACTCAACTCCTCTTGCTATATTATTCTGATGAACGTTTGTAAACTATCAATATAGGCATTCTTTGATTGTGTTAATAGTCTGTATGTTTATTTTTATGTTTTGAAACAAAAATATTTGTATAATTTTTTAAAAAGTGTGGTCATCCGCTGCATTGCAGGCCCTTCAAGTTTGTGGTCAACACTCCCACCATATGGTGATCCACTGAACCACAGGTTCGTCTGATATGTGGATAACACTCCCGCCGTGTGGTGATCCGCTGTACTGCAGGCCCGGCGAATCCACGGAGATGCAGTGCAGCGGATCACCACACGGTGGGAGGGTAGTCCACATAGCAGACGAGCCTGCAATGCAGCGGATTACCACATGGTGGGAGTGTTGACCACAGATTGGCCGCGCCTGCAGTGCAGCGGATCACCACACGGTGGGAGTGTTGACCACAAACTGGAGCAAATTATTAGATGAATTCAATGCACATTGGAAGTTGCTGTCTAAAAATTTGATTTAATTATACTCTTTACTGCAAAATGGTTCTTTATTGTTCTGTGGCCCATTTCCTTTCCCCGCAATACACCCATTCCCTCGATGCCAACATTTGTAAAAGCCCTGAAACGGGGAAAGCAGAAAAAAATTCAATATTCAGGAGGGATGGAGAGAAAGGAAAAGGAGGTGGGGTAGCGTTGCTGGTTAGAGAGGAGATTAACGCAATGGAAAGGAAGGACATTAGCTTGGAGCATGTGGAATCGGTATGGGTAGAGCTGCGAAACACTAAGGGGCATAAAACGCTAGTGGGAGTTGTGTACAGGCCACCTAACAGTAGTAGTGAAGTTGGGGATGGTATAAAACAGGAAATTAGAAATGCGTGCGACAAAGGCAAAACAGTTATAATGGGTGACTTCAATCTACATATTGATTGGGTGAATCAAATTGGCAGGGGCGCTGAGGAAGAGGATTTTTTGGAAAGTATGAGGGATAGTTATCTAAATCAACATGTAGAGGAACCAACGAGAGAGCAGGCTATTTTAGACTGGGTATTGAGTAATAAGGAAGGGTTAGTTAGCAGTCTTATTGTGCGTGCCTCCTTGGGCAAGAGTGACCATAATATGGTCGAGTTCTTCATTAGGATGGAGAATGACATTGTTAATTCAGAAACAATGGTTCTGAACTTAAGGAAAGGTAACTTTGAGGGTATGAGACGTGAATTGGCCAAGATTGACTGGCAATCAATTCTAAAAGGGTTGACGGTGGATGCGCAATGGAAGGCATTTAAAGACTGCATGGATGAACTGCAAAAAATGTTCATCCCAATTTGGCAAAAGAATAGATCAGGGAAGGCAGTGCATCCGTGGATAACAAGGGAAATCAGGGATAGTATCAAAGCAAAGGATGATGCGTACAAAGTAGCCAGAAAAAGCAGCATACCAGAGGACTGGGAGAAATTCAGAGACCAGCAGAGAAGGACAAAGGGCTTGATTAGGAAAGGAAAAATGGATTATGAAAGAAAACTGGCAGGGAACATAAAAACTGACTGCAAAAGTTTTTATAGATATGTGAAGAGAAATAGATTAGTTAAAACAAATGTAGGTCCCTTGCAGTCAGAAACAGGTGAGTTGATCATGGGGAACAAGGATATGGCGGACCAATTGAATAGCTACTTTGGTTCCGTCTTCATTAAGGAAGACATAAATAATCTGCCGGAAATAGCAGGGGACCGGAAGTCAAAGGAGTACTTGAGTGAAATCCAGGTTAGTCGGGAAGTGGCGTTGGGTAAATTGAATGGATTAAAGGCCGATAAATCCCCAGGGCCAGATAGGCTGCATCCCAGAGTACTTAAGGAAGTAGCTCCGGAAATAGTGGATGCATTAGTGATAATCTTTCAAAACTCTTTAGATTCTGGAGTAGTTCCTGAGGATTGGCGGGTAGCAAACGTAACCCCTCTTTTTAAGAAGGGGGGGAGAGAAAAAACGGGGAATTACAGACCAGTTAGTCTAACATCGGTAGTGGGGAAACTGCTAGAGTCAGTTATTAAAGATGGGATAACAGCACATTTGGAAAGTGGTGAAATCATTGGACAAAGTCAGCATGGATTTACGAAAGGTAAATCATGTCTGACGAATCTTGTGGAATTTTTCGAGGATGTAACTAGTAGCGTGGATGGGGGAGAACCAGTGGATGTGGTGTATCTGGACTTCCAGAAGGCTTTCGACAAGGTCCCACATAAGCGATTAGTATATACACTGAAAGCATATGGCATTGGGGGTTCAGTATTGATGTGGATAGAGAACTGGCTGGGAAACAGGAAGCAAAGAGTAGGAGTAAAGAGGGTCGTTTTCACAATGGCAGGCAGTGACTAGTGGGGTACCGCAAGGCTCAGTGGTGGGACCCCAGCTATTTACAATATACTTAAATGATCTGGATGAGGGAATTGAAGGCAATATCTCCAAGTTTGCGGATGACACTAAGCTGGGGGGCAGTGTTAGCTGTGAGGAGGATGCTAGGAGAATGCAAGGTGACTTGGATAGGCTGGGTGAGTGGGCAAATGTTTGGCAGATGCAATATAATGTGGATAAATGTGAGGTTATCCACTGTGGTGGCAAAAATAGGAAAACCGACTACTATCGAAATGGTGGCCGATTAGGAAAAGGGGAGATGCAGCGCGACCTGTGTGTCATGGTACACCAGTCATTGAAAGTTGGCATGCAGGTACAGCAGGCATTGAAGAAAGCCAATTGTATGTTAGCTGTCATAGCAAAATGATTTGAGTATAGGAGCAGGGAGGTTCTACTTCAGTTGTATAGGGTCTTGGTGAGGCCACACCTGGAGTATTGCGTACAGTTCTGGTCTCCAAATCTGAGGAAGGACATTATTGCCATAGAGGGAGTGCAGCGAAGGTTCACCAGACTGATTCCTGGGATGTCAGGACTGTTTTATGAACAAAGACTGCATAGACTCGGTTTATACTCTCTAGAATTTAGGAGATTGAGAGGGGATCTTATAGAAACTTACAAGATTCTTAAGGGGTTGGACAGGCTAGATGCAGGAAGATTGTTCCCGATGTTGGGGGGGGGGGGTCCAGGACAAGGCCACACAGCTTAAGGATTAGGGGGAAATCCTTTAGGACCGATATGAAAAGGAATTTTTTCACACAGAGAGTGGTGGGTCTCTGGAAGTCTCTGCCACAGAGGGTAGTTGAGGCAGTTCATTGGCTATATTTATGAGGGAGTTAGATGTGGCCCTTGTGGCTAAGGGGATCAGAGGGTATGGAGAGAAGGCAGGTACGGGATACTGAGTTGGATGATCAGCCATGATCATATTGAATGGCGGTGCAGGCTCGAAGGGCCGAATGGCCTACTCCTGCACCTAATTTCTATGTTTCTATGTTTCTAAAAATAGGTGCAGGAGTGGGCCATTCCACCATTGGTGTGAAAGACAGACAGGGATCGGTGACATGTGAACAAAGTTAATGTGAACTAGTCATTAATCACTTGTGTGAAATGGTTAACGATAACTACCCCAAGCAAAGCAGGAAATACTTTCAGGTGAAAGGAAGCCGTGTGTAATGTGTAGAGTGGTTATTCATTGAGCTTTGGACTGGACAGATAGTTGCATATGGATGCTCTTGCTCAATAGACACAAAGTGCTGGAGTAACTCAGCGGGTCAGGCAGCATCTGTGGAGAACATGGATAGGTGACGTTTCAGTGCTGGTGTATCTCAGCGGGTTAGACAGCATACAAACATAGAAACAGTGAAAATAGATGCAGGATGAGGGCATTCGGCCCTTCGAGCCAGCACTGCCATTCAATATGATCATGTCTGATCGTCCACTATCAATAACCCGTGCCTGCCTTATCCCCATATCCCTTGAGTCCTCTAGCCCCGAGAGCTCTATCCGACACTCTCCTAAATCCATCCAGTGGTTTGCCCTCCACTGCCCTCTGTGGCAGGGAATTCCATAAATTCACAACTCTGGGTAAAAAAGTTTGTTCTCTGCTCAGTCTTAAATGACCTCTCCTTTATTCTAAGACTGGCCCCTGATTCTGGACTCACCTAACATTGGGAACATTTTTCCTGCTTCTAGCTCCTTTAATAATTTTATATGTTTCTATAAGATTCCCCCTCATCCTTCTAAACTCCAGTGAATATGAGCCTAGTCTTTTCAATCTTTCCTAATATGACAGTCCCGCCATCCCTGGGATCAATCTCGTGAACCTACGCTGCACTTCCTCAATCACAAGGATGTCCTTCCTCAAATTAGGAGACCAAAACTGTACACAATACTCCAGATGTGGTCTCACCAGAGCCCTATACAACTGCAGAAGAACCCCTTTACACCTGAACTGAAATCCTCTTGTTATGAAGGCCAACATTCCATTAGCTTTCTTCACTGCCTGCTGTACATGCACGCCAACTTTCAGTGACCGGTGTACAAGGGCACCCAGGTCTCACTGCACCTCCCCCTTACCTAACCTAACCCCATTGAGATAATAATCTGCCCCCTTGTTTTTGCCGCAAAGTGGATAACCTCACATTGATCTATATTATACTGCATCTGCCACGCATCTGCCTACTCACTGAACCTGTCCAGGTTCCCCTGCAACCTCCTAACATCCTCTTCACAGTTCACACTGCCACCCAGCTTTGTGTCATCCACAAACTTGCTAGTGTTGCTCCTAATTCCCTCTTCCAAATCTTTAATATATATGGTAAACAGTTGCAGCCCCAACACCGAGCCTTGCGGCACTCCACTTGCCACTGCTTGCCATTCTGAAAATGACCTGTTCACTCCTACTCTTTGCTTCCGGTCTGCCAACCAATTTTCCATCCATGTCAACACCCTACCCTTTATACCATGTGCTCTAATTTTAGTCACCAGTCTCCCGTGCGGGACCTTATCAAAGGCTTTCTGATGGTATAGATACACTACATCCACTGGCACCCCTTCATCCATTTTACTTGTCACATCCTCAAAAAATTCCAGAAGATTAGTCAAGCATGATTTCCCTTTCATAAATCCATGTTGACTTGGACTAATCCTTTTACTGCTATCCAAATGCCCCATTATTACCTCTTTAATAATTGACTCCAGCATCTTTCCCACCACCGAAGTCAGGCTAACTGGTCTGTAATTCCCCGTTTTCTCTCTTGCTCCTTTCTTGAGAAGTATGATAACATTAGCTATTCTCCAATCCACAGGAACTGATCCTGAACCTATTGAACATTGGAAAATGATCACCAATGCGTCCACTATTTCTAGAGCCACCTCCCTGAGGACCCTGGGATGCAGACCATCAGGCCCTGGGGATTTATCATCCTTCAGTCACATTAGCCTACCCAATACTATTTCTCACCTAATGAAAATTTATTTCAGTTCCTCTACCTCCTTAGATCCTCTGTCGTCCTGTACATCTGGGAGATTGTTTGTGTTCTCCTTAGTGAAGACAGATCCGAAGTACCTATTCAACTCTTCTGCCATTTCCTTGTTGCTCACAATTATTTCACCCCTGTCTGCCTTCAAGGGACCCACATTTGGCTTTGCTACTCTTTTACCCTTAACATGTCTAAAGAAGCTTTTACTGTCCTTCTTTATATTCCTGGCCAGCTTCCCTTTGTACTTTATCTTTTCAGCCCGTATTGCCCATTTTGTTTCCTTCTGTTGTCCTATGAAAGTTTCCCAATCTTCCGGCTTCTGGCTACTCTTTGCTGTGTTATACATCTTTTAGTTTTATTCTATCCCTACCTTCTCTTGTCAGCCACGGTTGCCTCCCACTCCCGTTAGAATATTTCTTCCTTTTTGGAATGAAATTATCCTGCATCTTCCGGATTATGCCCAGAAATTCCGCCATTGCTGTTCCACCGTCATTCCTGCTAGGATCCCTTTCCAGTCTACTTTGGCCAGCTCCCCTCTCATGCCTTCATAGTCGCCTTTGTTCAACTGCATCACTGCCATGTCCGATTTAACGTTCTCCTTCTCAAAACTAATCATATTATGATCACTACCTCCAAGCGATTCCTTTACCTCGAGTTCTCTTATCATATCTGGTTCATTGGACAACACTAAATCCAAAATTACCTTTTGTCTGGTCGGCTCCATTACAAGCTGCTCTAAGAATCCATCTCGGAGGCATTCCACAAACTCTCTTTCTTGGGGTCCTAAACCAACCTGATTTTCCCAGTCTACCTGCATATAGAAGTCCCCCATCACCACAGTGACATTACCTTTGTTACATGCCAGTTTTAACTCCTGCTGCAACTTACACCCTACATCCGTGCTGCTATTTGGGGGTCTGTAGATAACACCAATTAGTGTCTTCTTGCCTTTACAATTCCTCAACTCATTCCACAGTGACTCTACCTCGTCAGTCCCTATGTCTTCCCTCACAAGGGACTGAATTCCATCCCTCACCAGCAGAGCTACCCCTCCTCTGCCGACCTGCCTGTCCTTTCTGTAGGATGTATAACCCTGAATATTAATTTCCCAGGCCCGATCCTCCTGCAGCCACGTCTCAGTAATTCCCACAATGTCATACATACCAACGTCTAACTGAGGCTCAAGCTCATCTACTTTACTTCTTATACTTCACGCATTCATATACAATACTTTTAATTCCTTACGCATTTCACCTTTCACATCGATCCCTATTACACTTGGCCATACCCTCCTATCCCTTTGCGAGCTTCCTTTCCCATTAATTCTGGGGTCAATAACCATCCCTTTACTCTCTTTCCCTTTAACTCCATCTTCGACTATCCCATTTGACACCCCACTCCCCTCATTCAGTTTAAAACCATCCGTGTAGCAGTGGCAAACCTGCCTGCCAGAATGCTGGTCCCCCACCTGTTAAGATGCAATCCGTCCCTTTTGTACAGTTCCCCATTACTTCAAAACAGATCGCAGTGATCTAAGAATCTAAATCCCTGCCTCCTGCACCAGTTACTCAGCCACACATTCAGGTCCAGTATCCCCTTGTTCCTGCTCTCGCCAGCACGAGGAACTGGAAGCAAACCGGAGATAACAACCCTGGAGGTCCTGCTTTTCAGCATTTCTCCGAGCTCTCTAAAGTTACGCTACAGAATATTCATCCTCTTCTTTCCGACATTGTTTGTACCGTCATGCACTACCACTTCCGGCTGTTCACCTCGCCCTTGAGGACTTTCTGCACTCTGTCCGTGAGATCCTGGATTCTGGCACCAGGAAGGCAGCACACCATCCTCGAATCCCGTCTGTTGCTGCAGAAACCCCTGTCCATACCTCTCACAATGGAGTCTCCAAGTACAATGGTGTTGCCCGACGTTGGCCTCTTTGGTTTTGGCTCAACAGTCTTTTATGCTTCGCAAGCCAGTCCGCCGCTCAGTATTTTAACGTCTTCTGTCCCGACAGCTTCTAAGTGGGTGAACCTGTTCACAAGAGGTACAACGCCCGGGGACCTTTGCATTCCAAGTTTCCCTCCCTTTCTCACCGTCACCCACCTTCTCCCTTCCAGTACCTTAGGTGTAACAACCTCACTGTAGGACTTGTCGAAGAACGACACAGTTTCTCGGACGAACCTGAGGTAATCCACTTGATTCTCCAATTCCCCAACACGGTCCTCAGGAGCTGTACCTGGATGCACTTCTCACATTTGTAGCAGCCAGAGGCACCAGCAGTGTCCTTGACCTCCCACATACTGCAAGCATCACACTGAATCAGCTTGCTTGACATCTCCTTCTTTCGTCTCTCCCTGTCCAGCGATTTGTGTAGCCTCCTCTCCTGAGACTCTCGAGCCAAAGACTCGCACTTCACTCACAGAGCACTTCCCTCACTGCCGCTCCCCAAGAGCTATCTTGCTTATATTGACCGACAAATTGCCCAATTTTACCAATTTACAAACCAAATTCCTCAGTTTTCAACTGTTTTCCCCCTCTGACTGACTTCTAATTCTCCTCCCACTCGGGCTAGAGCCAATCAGTGTTTTCTCCTGCTTCTCTTTGTTGCTGTTGCTTCCAAATCCACGGGAGCTCTGAGTCAATGTGGATAGACAATGTTTCAGGTCTGAAGAAGGGTCGTGAATCAAGAAAACGGTCCCTATCGACATGTTCTCCATAGACAGGCACAAAATGCCGGAGTAACTCAGCGGGGCAGCCAGCATCTCTGGAGTGAAGGGACCTTCTTCAGACTGAGAGTCACAGGAAAGGGAGACACAGAGATGGGGACGTTTAAGGTATTACTCCAGCACTCTGTATTATCTGAATACTGTCAGGTTAGGAAAATGGGAAGTACAACGAGACCTGGAGGTCCTTGAACATCAGTCACTGAAAGTAAGCATGCAGGTACACCAGCACTGAAGAAAGCTAATGGCATGTTGACCTTCATAGCGCGAGGAGTTGAGTTTAGGAACAAGGAGGTCCCACTGCAGTTGTACAGGGCCACAGTGACACCACACCTTGAGAATTGTGTGCCGTTTTGGTCTCCTAATTTGAGGAAGGACATTCTTGCTAATCTGGGAGTGCAGCATAGGTTCACAAGGTTAATTCCTGGGATGGCAGGCCTGACATATATTGAAAGAATGGGTCGACTGGGTTTGTATTCACTGGAATTCAGAAGGATGAGCGGGTATCTTATAGAATCATATAAAATTAGTGAGCGATTGGACACGGTAGATGCAGGAAACATGTTACCCATGTTGGGGGAGTCCAGAACTGTTAAGGTTCATTTCTTAAAACAGACAACTCACAATAGGTTAGATCAACCAACACAAGGTTTACTGATCATTTAGCCGGCGAGAGTGCCAGGGGATGCAAAGTCAAGTATGCAACACATACTTAACCCTCCTGGGCCATCACTCTAATGAACAAAAGCATACAGCATCTTTTTAGAGTATTTTGGAAACGTAGTCACATGTTTATACAGAGTTGGAGCAATGACGTCTAACACATCAATCACAGAGTATATCCATTCAAAGCATTCTTGTCACTAACACAATACTTCTCATGCTATGGTTATATCGGTCACAAACTTTAGTTACAAACCCCCAAACACCAGGAACTTAGTCAAAGGTCTATCACCTGCAGTACCTTCTTAAACAATGTAAGGATCTTTATCAATTACCCACAGAACGTCCTGTTTACAGAGACCCAACTCCAAAGGAAACACATCCTCTCTCAAGGCTTCTGTTGACAGAAGCCAGCACATTCTCAAGAAACACATCATCCCCCACCATTGTCAATATATTTTGCTTGGGAACAACAGGGAGAAGCTTGAATGCCGTTTGAATGCTGGCCTCCAATTTCCTGATCACCCAGCTCATCTACAGCACAGAATTGCAAAGCTTCAGAACTCAAAACCCAAAGATGTCAAATTAATCTTTACTTAATATACCTTCCGTTATAATTTATATTTTATGTTGGATATTATCAGAACCAAGCGCCATCGTTTAAGAATAACGGGTAGGTCGTATAGGACTGAGATGAGGAAAATCTTTTTCAACCAGACGGATGTGAATCTGTGGAATTCCCTGCCACAGAAGGCAGTGGAGACCAAGTCACTGGATGTTTTCAGTTCACATTTACTGTCACATGTGCCAATTAAGGTACAGTGATATTTCAGTTCCCATACAGCCATACTAAGTAAAAAGCACCAAGACACACAGGCGCATAAAATAAAATTGAACAGAAACACCCACCACAGCGGAATCCACATTCCTCACTGTGATGGAAGGAAATAAAGTTCAATCATCTTCCTCGTTTGTTCACCCGTGGTCGGGGCTGTTGAACCCTCCAGTCACCGCTGCCGACGGTCCGAAGCCGCTGCATCGGGAAGGATTGGAATGCTCCGCAGCATGGAGCTCCTGAGTCGGCCTCTTCTTACCGGAGACCGCAGGCTCACAGTGGTAAAGTCCACAGGCCCTGAGGTTGGAGCTCCTCACGGGTGATCCTCGGCGAGGGAGAAAAATCACATCTCCGTCGAGGGAAGTGACTGAAAAAGAAGTTTAGCCCAATTGCCCCACCCCCCAAGTAAAACAAACATAGAAACACTAAAACTTACTTTTAAAACATACTTAAAATACAGGAAGCGGTGACTCCAGATTAATCCTGAAGCCTTTCGCCAGCGAGAAGAAGACAGAGGAATGACGAAGAGATGGCCCACGAGGTGTGGGTGCGCTGGTGTACCAGCACATGGCTGGATTGGGTGAATCCCTTGCCACACCGGGCACAGGTGTAAGGACGCTTGCCAGTGTGGGTGCTCTGGTGCTTTAGCAGGTTGCTGGAGCGGGTGAAGCCTTTGCCATTCACAGTGAAGATCCTGCCCTGGTTTGACTTCCTAAACTGCAACACCCTCCCCACCCCCAGTGTGACCTCTTCCCTGTGGCTCCCTGCCTACTCACTTCACCCCTTTTCCAACACCAAGACTCTCTCTCTCTCTCTCTCTCTCTCTCACTCACCCACCCACCCCCTCCCCCTCTCTCTCTCTCTCTCTCTGAACTTCTCCCCTTATTCCTGCCCCTCTCAGCCCCTCCCACCGCTCAGATATCTCTCTCTCTCACCGTCCAGTGCAAAGATTGATCCAGTGCGGGTCGATTCCAGCTTGGCCGTGACGTCATTTCCGGGCTGAGGTCGCCCCGCTGCTCGATCTCGCAGCTTGCGGGGCAACGGGCCGGGGCAGTGACGTAATTTCCTGGCTGATGCCCCTCTCTCTGTCTGCGGGGCAATGGGCAGGGACGTCACTTCCGGGCTGAGGCCCCTGCGCCGCGCGGTCTCTCTCTCTCACAGTCTCCGGGGCAACGGGCAGCAGGCGGGATGAGCCGTGAGTACCCGGGCCGGGCGGGGCCGTGATGACGCGGTGAGAGGCTCCGGTGGATCAGGGCGGGCGGGGCGGGCGCGCTGGCTGGGGGATTCGGTGCGCGGGGGGGGGGGGGGGGGGGGGGGACGGGGTCCATCCTCCGGCCAGGCCGCGGCCTCGCACCCGGGAGACAGTGACTGGGCCTGGGGTTGGCGGAGCGCTCGGGGAGCCGGGCCTGGGCCTGGGGTGGGGCCTGCGCCGGGTCCCGCCGCCGCCGCCGCCGCCGCCGCAACACGACCGTCAATCTCGGGTCGGCGCCGTGCGGCCGGGGCGGTGGAGAAGTAATGTCGCGGCTGCGGGGAGCGGGGCAGAGTCTCTCTCTCTGTCTCTACTGTTTTTACTGTCTCTCTCTATTTATTTCTCCGTGTCTCTATCTCACTCTCCACGTCTCTCTGTGTCTCTCTCCATCTCTCTCCCCACCTCTACCTATGTCTATCTCTCTGTCTCTATCTCCGACTATCTCTATCTATTTCTCTATCGATTTCTTTCAAAAGGACACAAAGGACCTTTATTATCAGATACACCAAATGTTATAGTGAAATTTGACTTGCCAATGCAGCACACGAATAAAGATAAGACACAACATTAAAGAATTTCACAATAAACATAAAAACATCCCCCCACAATGTTTCCCACTGTGGGGGAAGGCGACAAAGTCCAGTCCCTGTTCACCCATAGTCGGGCCTCTTGTGGCCTCCTCAGCCAGTCCGATGTTTTCAGGCCCTCTTGCTGGAAAGCTGGAACTCCGGCGTCGGGTGAACACTCCACAGCGGCTTGGAAATGGCTGGAGCGGCCACTTCCTCCCCGTAGACCGTGGCACACGAAGTCCTCAGGCCGTGTTGGTTGGAGCTCTGACTCTGGTGATCTCGAATCCCAGGCTCCGCTGTATTTTAAATCCAGCGCCCCCCCCCCCCCCAACATCTCTCTCTCTTTATCTGCGGGATGTACACTGCTATCTCTATCACTCTGCTTTCTCTGCCACTCTCTCTCTAGCTCTATCTCTCTCTATCTCTCAATTTTCTTTTTTTTCAAATTAAAAATAACTTTATTGGCATGATAAAATACATTGTTATATTGCCAAAGTATAAAACATTACATACAAAGATAATACATATATAGCCCTTTATTGATTGCTACACGTTCTTACAGCTGTAAGCAGTAATAATAATAATAATAATAATAATAAGCCTTTATGGCCATTGTACTTAGAAATACAATAAAATGAGGAGAGTTACTCCTGTTCAGTGGAACCAAAACAAGCCAAAACAAGACAAAGACACATCCAATACATTCAATACGTTATTTAACTGCGTAACTTAGTAGATACATTATAATTATCACACCTAGGTAGAACATTGCACTGGGAGAATATACATATTAAAAATTAATAAATACTTTAAACGTATTTAAGATAGAAGAAATATTAGCTGAGTGGTCTGTTTTATAGTGGAATGGATGGGAGCATTCTCATGTCGTGTGGCTATTTGAGTTCTAATGACCCAGGGAAAGAAACTGTTTTTCATCCGTTTGTCCGGCTTTGACGCACCTGTACCGCCTATCACAGAGCAGGAGGTTGAGCAAGAACTGTCCAGGATGGAAGGGGACTTTGATGATTTTCTTGGCTCTGCAGAGGCACGGAGAGCTGGATATGTCTTCCAAGGAAGGCAGAGGGCAGCCGATTCGGTCGGTGGGGGCGCTGGTAGCCAGCAGCCCTGTCAGCAGCGGGTTCATTTTTTTCAACTTTCTTTGTTTTTTTAGTATGTTTTAATGTCTGTTTTTAATGTTTCTTGGTGTTTCTTGTGTGGGGGTAAGGGGAAAACCGCTTTGGTCGCCTCCTCCAGGGAGAGGAAACTTTTTCCATGTCGCCTCCCCCGTGGCCTAACAGCGAGGATCGGAGCGGGTGAGCCCTTGCCGGAGGGGTACGCTCCATTTCGCTGGCCCGTGGCAGCCAGCAGCCTTAAGCAGCGGTCTGCAGAGCTTCGGCCGGCGCGGCGTCCACAGCCTGGGATCCCTCGTGGGGACCCGGGAGAAGAAGAGCTCCAACTGCCGGCCCGCGGCCTACTTCTACCGCGGGCGCGGCGGGGACTTACTATGAGGAGGAGGGTCCCTCGCCAGGGATCCCTGGAGAGGAGCTCCAGACTGCCGGCCCTGCAGTCTGCGGTGCTTCTGGTTGCAGCGCGAACTTTAAACCTCCGACCGTCGGCCTGCGGCCTACACCAGCCTGAAGCCGTGGTCTCCGGTGGGGAGGCACCGATTCAGGACTTACCTCGACTTTTTCCCTTGTCTGCACATCTGGACGCCCGCAGCAATAGCTGCGGAGGGTGGAGGTCCCGACCATGGGGGGAAATGGAGGAGGACCTGCCAATTTTTGTGCCTTCCACCACAGTGATGAATGCTGTGGTGGATGTTTGTGTTACATTTTTATTGTGTATTGAGTGTTCTTTATCATTGTACTGCTGCTGGCAAATTCATTTCACTTGCACTTCATGTGCAATGTGACAAATAAAATCGTATTGTATTGTATGATGTTCTGTGCAGTTGTGATCACTCTCTACAGGGCTCTCCTGTCTGCTGCTGAGCAGCCGGCATACCACACCGTGATACAATATGCCAGCACACTCTCGAAGGTGGAGCGGTAGAAGGTCACGAGCAGCTTCTCCTCTGAACTGTTCTTCCTTAGCACTCTCAGGAAGTGCAATCGCTGCTGGGTCTTTTTTACCACCGCTGAAGTGTTGGCAGACTAGGAGAAGTCCTCCGCTATGTGCGTTCCCAGAAATTTGAAGGTGGAAACCCTCTCGACACAGTCCCCATTGATGTTGAGCAGGGCAGGGTCCACACTATGCCTTCTGTAGTCGATGACCATTTCCTTTGTTTTGCTGATGTTGAGTGCCAGGTAGTTCGTGGAACACCACTCTGACAGCTTCAGGACCTCGTCTCTGTACGCTGCCTCATCTCCACCCGATACCAGTCCCACCACCGTGGTGTCATCCGCGAATGTAATAATGGAGTTTGTGGAGTGGATGGGAGTGCAGTCATAAGTGTACAGACCATAGAGTAGCGGACTCAGCACACAGCCCTGTGGAGAACCAGTGCTGAGAGGGAGGGTAGAGGAGCAGTGGGGGCCCATTTTGACAGTTTGTGGGCGGTTAGTGAGGAAGTCCTTTATCCAGGCGCAGGTGAGGGAGCGGAAGTCTACGTCTGACAGCTTGTTGACAAGTATGTCAGGGATGATTGTATTGAAAGCCGATCTATAGTCAATAAAAATAATCCTTACATGGTTCCCCGTGTTTCCAGATGACTCAGTGCAGTGGAGGGCAGTGGCGATGGCGTTCTCCATCCATCTGTTTGCTCTATAAGCAAACTGATGAGGGTCAAGGTTTGGAGGGAGGCTGGCTTTGATGTGCTGGGAAATTCATCTTTCAAAGTATTTCACGACTACTGATGTTAATGCAATTGGTCTGTAGTTATTGAGAATGTTTATGACTGGCTTCTTAGGGACAGAGATGATGGTAGCTGACTTCAGACAAGGTGGTATAATGGCTTATGTCAGGGAAAGATTGAAGATCTTGGTAAAGACTCCTGATAGCTGGTCTGCACAAGCTTTGAGTACTTTGCCAAATACACCATCAGGTCCGGCGGCTTTCCTTGGGTTCCCCGACTTGAGCGCACGCCTCACTTGGTGACCACTGTTCCTGGGGAGTGAGCGAACGGGAGCTGGAAGTCGATGGGAGCAGCGTTTTACTGCATGAGGATTCTTTGCCTCAAGCAAAGAAATGGTTTAGTTCTTCCGCCAGCGAGGCGTTAGCACCGTCAGTCAAGGGTGAGTTTCCTTTGTAGTTGGCGAATTGCTGTAATCCTTTCCACACCTGCCGTGGGTTACTGTGTGTGAGATGGTCCTCCACTTTTTTCTTGTCGACCATCTTTGCAGCTTTGATGCCTCTCCTCAGTTCTGCTCTTGCCATGCTGCATTGGGCCCTGTCACCCGATCTAAAGGCAGAGTTGCGGGTTCTCAGGAGTGACTGTACTTCACTAGTCATCCAGGGTTTTTGGTTGGGATAAACCCGGATGCGTTTTGCACCAGTGACATTATCGGTGCAATTCTTTATATAGGACAGTACAGTTGCTGTGTATTCCTGTAAGTCCTATTGTTCAAATATATTCCATGCTGTACGTGTAAAGCAATCCTGAAGCTGAGAGAGTGCTCCCTCAGGCTAGGTTTTTATGATCTTTATGTCTGGCTTGGTTTTCCTCCTGAGGGAAGGATATGCTGGGATGAGGAGCAGTGAGAGATGGTCTGACAGGCCCAAATGTGGGAGAGGTACTGCTCTATATGCATGCTTTATGTTGGAGTAGACGTGGTCCAGTGTGTTTTTCCCCTTGGTGGGACACTGTGCGTGGGTACAACACAATAGCAATTTAGCAAGTCAATAGAAACATAGAAATTAGGTGCAGGAGTAGGCCATTCGGCCCTTCGAGCCTGCACCGTCATTCAATATGATCATGGCTGATCATCCAACTCAGTATCCCGTACCTGCCTTCTCTCCATACCCTCTGATCCCCTTAGCCACAAGGGCCACATCTAACTCCCTCTTAAATATAGCTAATGAACTGGCCTCAACTACCCTCTGTGGCAGAGATTTCCAGAGACCCACCACTCTCTGTGTGAAAAACGTCCTTCTCATCTCGGTCCTAAAGGATTTCCCCCTTATCCTTAAGCTGTGACCCCTTGTCCTGGACCTCCCCAATATCGGGAACAATCTTCCTGCATCTAGCCTGTCCAACCCCTTGAGAATTTTGTAAGTTTCTATAAGATCACCTCTCAATCTCCTAAATTCTAGAGAGTATAAACCGAGTCTATGCAGTCTTTGTTCATAAGACAGTCCTGACATCCCAGGAATCAGTCTGATGAACCTTCTCTGCACTCCCTCTATGGCAAAAATGTCCATCCTCAGATTTGGAGACCAGAACTGTACGCAATACTCCAGGTGTGGTCTCACCAAGACCCTATACAACTGAAGTAGAACCTCCCTGCTCCTATACTAAAATCCTTTTGCTATGAAAGCTAACATACCATTCGCTTTCTTCACTGCCTGCTGCACCTGCATGCCTACTTTCAATGTCTGGTGTACCATGACACCCAGGTCGCGCTGCATCTCTCCTCTTCCTAATCGGCCTCCATTTTGATAATAGTGTTTTCCTATTTTTGCCACCAAAGTGGATAACCTCACATTTATCCACATTATACTGCATCTGCCAAACATTTGCCCACTCACCCAGCCTATCCAAGTCACCTTGCAGTCTGCTAGCATCCTCCTCACAGCTAACACTGCCCCACAGCTTGGTGTCATCCGCAAACTTGGAGATATTGCCTTCAATTCCCTCATCCAGATCATTAATGCATATTGTAAATAGCTGGGCTCCCAGCACTGAGCCTTGCGGTACCCCACTAGTCACTGCCTGCCATTGTGAAAAGGACCTGTTTACTCCTACTCTTTGCTTCTTGTTTGCCAGCCAGTTCTCTATCCACATCAATACTGAACCCCCAATGCCGTATGCTTTAAGTTTATATACTAATCTCTTATGTGGGACCTTGTCGAAAGCCTTCTGGAAGTCCAGATACACCACATCCACTGGTTCTCCCCTATCCACGCTACTAGTTACATAGTCGAAAAATTCCACAAGATTCGTCAGACATGATTTACCTTTCGTAAATCCATGCTGACTTTGTCCAATGATTTCACCACTTTCCAAATGTGCTGCTATCCCATCTTTAATAACTGACTCTAGCAGTTTCCCCACTACCGATGTTAGACTAACTGGTCTGTAATTCCCCGTTTTCTCTCTCCCCCCCTTCTTAAAAAGAGGGTTACGTTTGCTACCCGCCAATCCTCAGGAACTACTCCAGAATCTAAAGAGTTTTGAAAGATTATTACTAATGCATCCACTATTTCCGGAGCTACTTCCTTAAGTACTCTGGGATGCAGCCTATCTGGCCGTGGGGATTTATCGGCCTTTAACCCATTTAATTTACCCAAGACCACTTCCCGACTAACGTGGATTTCACTCAAGTACTCCTTTGACCCGCGGTCCCCTGCTATTTCCGGCAGATTATTTATGTCTTCCTTAGTGAAGACGGAACCAAAGTAGTTATTCAATTGGTCCGCCATATCCTTGTTACCCATGATCAACTCACCTGTTTCTGACTGCAAGGGACCTACATTTGTTTTAACTAATCTCTTTCTCTTCACATATCTATAAAAACGTTTGCAGTCAGTTTTTATGTTCCCTGCCAGTTTTCTTTCATAATCTAATTTCTTAGTATCAGTTAATGTTAATTTATTATGTCAATATTACTTTCTTAGTATCAGTTAATGTCAATTAGTGTGTGCATGCATGTGTGCATGTTGGTCATTCACTGTCTCTTAGGTTATGGCATGCTGTTACGTATTGTGCACCAAGATGTGCCGTATTCCCTTCACCAAGGATTATTCTTAGTTTTGGTGTACCATGTAGTTCTTTAAAATCTGGGTTTGCCAGACTGAGTTTGTCAAAGTATGTTTTCCTTATTTTGTCCATTTTTTTTGTATTTTAGGAGGAAGTGCACCTCTGTTTCAACCTCATTTGTCAAACGGTGGCCGCATATTTTGTCTTAGTTCCCAAAATCTCTTCTGTCTTCCTTTTTCAACTGCCAAATGGTGGTCACTTTACCTGTATTTGGTGAGGGTCTGTCTCTGCTTTATCTCTAACAGTTGAGAGATAGTCTGCCAATTTATAAATCTCTTTTTAGGGCACGGTAACATTCTAATCGACATTGGCTTTTGATTTCTTTATCCCAATGTTCCAAATAAGTTTCTTTACATTGTTTGTTAATTTGGTTCACTCTAACTGGTGATTGGGCATCAGCATAGATCTGAGGCTGGTCAGGGTTTAACTGAATTGGGGTTTAACTGAATTGGGGTAGTTAGTCTCAGTACCAACTGACACAGGGAATGCTTTTCAGGGTTCACCTATAGGGTTTGAAGGGCTTTAGACTGGAGGGTATCTGGGGGGATAGATTTAAGGTGATTCCAAAAATTGAGTACTCGTTTCTGGATATTTATTTTCAGTGGGTATCTGCCTAATTCTGCCCTACATGCGTTTGTTGGTGTTTTTATTTGGATACGGAGAGTGTTCTGACAAAAGTCCCCATGCAGGGCCTTTGTTGTATGTTTTTCCCATTTGATATAGCTATGGTGACTGAGCGGACCTCATACTTCACTACCATAAGGCGCAATAGGCTGGATTACACTGTCAAATATTTTAGGCCAGATTTTAATTGCAATTTGTATGTTGTAGAATCTTCTTTTTATTGCATACAGAGCTCTTCGAGCTTTCTGTTTTTTTTCTCTTTCACTGCCATGTTGAAGCTACCTGATGCTGCAACAGTTAGACCAAGTCAGTTTAGTGTGTTCAATAATTATACCATTGAAAGTAAATTAAGAGTGTAGCTATCTATATATCTCTCTATCTATCTCTATCTCTATCTTCGACTCAGTGCTCGGATGCTCGGCATCCCCTAGGTCAGTGCGACCCCCCTTCTCCCACTTGCCTCCTCCCCCCCTCCTCGCCCCTCAAATTCCCCCCTCTCCCCTTACCACCCCCATCCCTCACTCCCATCCCTCACTTCCATCGTCCTCATCCCGTCCCCATTTCCCCCCCCCCTTGCCTTCTCCCCTCCTATCACCCCTCTCACCCCCCCCCCCCCCGCTCACCTCCCAATCCCCCCACTCCACATCCCCCCCCCTCCTTTAAGTACTAGTAATGTCCTGTTTGCCAGCTTGTTGACCCTCTGTGTTCCCTGCTGCAGGGTTTAGGAGCCATTGTTATCTACGGAGAGGCAGAGATGAGAGCGGCCATTGAGGGAGGCCAGGGTGCCGGTGAGGCCCCCATCTGCCCGTTGTGCGGGTTGAGCTTCGAGGGGCTGAGCTTCGATGGAGGACCACATGGCGGGGCACAACAAGGAGAAGCGTTATGAGTGTGACATGTGTGGCAAGGCCTGGCAGTCCCCGAGTGAGCTGGAGATCCACCGGCGGGTGCACATGGGTGAACACCCCTTCGACTGCTCGGAGTGCGAAACGAGTTTCAAGACGGCCAATGTCCTGGAGGCTCACCGGTGCGTTAACACGGGCGAGAAGCCCTCTGGCTGCTCCACATGCGGCAAGAGCTTTAGCAGGTTGTCGGGGCTGCGGGAGCACAGGCGGGTGCACAGCAGTGAGCGGCCCTTTACTTGCTCCGACTGCAACAAAGGCTTCAAGTCGTCCACGAACCTAAAGGTGCACAGGCGCCTGCACACCGGAGAGCGGCACTACACCTGCAACGACTGCGGCAAGGGCTTCACCAAGTCCAGCAACCTGCTAAGCCACCAGCGCACCCACACTGGCCAATGCCCTTACACCTGCGACCGGTGCGACAAGGGCTTCCCAAGCTCCAGCAACCTGATAGAGCACCAGCGCACCCACACCGGCGTGCGCCCCTACACCTGTGCCCAGTGCGGCAAGGGATTCACCAGATCCCGCAGCCTTCTGGAGCACCAACGCATCCACACCGGTGAGCGTCCCTACACCTGCGTCCAGTGTGGCAAGGGCTTCACCTCCTCCAGCAACCTGCTGAAGCACCAGCGCACCCACACCGGCGAGCGCCCCTTCACCTGCGCCCAGTGTGGCAAGTGCTTCACCCGCTCTGACAACCTACAGGAGCACCAGCGCACCCACACCGGAGAGCACCCCTACAGCTGCATCCAGTGCAGCAAGGGCTTCACCAGAGCCAGCAGCCTTCTGGAGCACCAACGTACCCACACCGGCGAGCGTCCCTACACCTGCATCCAGTGCGGCAAGGGCTTCACCACCTCCAGCAACCTGCTGAAGCACCAGCGCACCCACACCGGCGAGCGCCCGTACACCTGTGCCCAGTGCGGCAAGTGCTTCACCCGCTCTGACACCCTACAGGAGCACCAGTGCACCCACACCGGGGAGCACCCCTACACCTGCGTCCAGTGCGGCAAGGGCTTCACCACGTCCAGCAACCTGTTGAAGCATCAGCGCACCCACACCGGCGAGCGCCCCTACACCTGCACCCAGTGCGGCAAGGGCTTCATCTGCTCCACCAGGCTGCTGTCCCACAAGCGGGTGCACGCTGGTGATCAACTTGTCCCCAGCCCGGTGTGTGGAGAGCACTTTGCCATGGCCTCCCACACCCTGTCTCACCAGCACGTGCACACCAGTGGCCAGCCCTACGACTGCCCGTACTGTGGTGAGGCGTTTGACAGCTCGCGGGGGTTGCAGCAGCAACGGCGGGCCCACGCCGGCGAGCAGCTGCTCCCACTGTGACAAGAGAGCCTGGGGGCTGCGGGAGCACCAGCGGATACACACCAGAGAGAGCCACTTAGTGTGTGCTGAGTGTGACAAGTGTTTCACACGCACGTCCAGCCTGTTGCAGCACTGGTGTACCCACAACAGTGAGCGTCCTGTGGAAAGGGCTTCACCTGCCTTGACCAACTGCTGGAGCACCGGCGAGTCCACAACGGCCAGCGCCCCTTCACCTGCCCGCTCTGTGGTTAGGGCTTTGCTGCTCCTCCAGCCTGCAAACACACTACCATATGGCGCTATTTAGGTAGAGACAAAATGCTGGAAGGAATGGGTAACGTTTCTGGTCGAGACCTTCCTCAGTCTCGACCCGAAATGTCACCCAGTCCTTCTCACCAGAAATGCTGCCTGTCCCGCTGATTTACTCCAGCATTTTGTGTCCTTGTTTGTAAACCAGCATCTGGAGTTTTTAAACCATTTTAGTTAACCATCTCTGCATCTTCCCCAAAGCCTCCACATCAGTCCTGTAATGGACTGACCAGAACTGTATACAATACTCCAAATGTGACCTGACCAATGTCCCTTTAAGCTGCACATATACATCCTCTCTCTGTATCTCACATCCTTTTATCTCCTTATTTTCCCTCGCATCACTTGCTTCACTCATCTGCCGATCACCCCCTCATCTGTTAACATAGTATCAGTCTGAAGAAGGGTCCTGACCCGAAATGTCATCTATCCATGTTCTCCACAGATGCTGCCTGATCCGCTGAGTTACTCCAACACTCTGTGAAAGGTCACCTATCCACGTTCTCCAGAGATGCTGCGTGACCCGCTGAGTTACTCCAGCACTTTGTGTTAGAGGCATTGAGTGATACAGTGTGGAAACAGGACCTGCGGCCCAACTTGCCCACACCGACCAACATGTCCCGGCTACACTAGTCCAACCTGCTTGCATTTGGTCCATATCCTTCCAAACTTGGCCTATCTTTGTACCTGTCTACAATTGCTTCTTAAATGTTGGGATAGTCCCAGCCTCAACTACCTCCTCCGGCAGATTGTTCCATACACCCACCACCCTCTGTTGAAAAGTTACCTCTCAGATGCCTATAAAATCTATTCCCCTTCACTTTGAACCCTTGTCCTCGGGTCCTTAATTCCCTCATTCTGGGCAAAAGATTCTGTGCATCTAACTAAATTGTGTTCCATACAAGATTCAAGCAACAGCAGTTTCTCGCGTCTCCCTCACCTATATCCACCTATATCCACCTGAAGATAGGTCTCAACCTGAAACACCACCCATTCCTTCTCTCTAGAGATGCTGCCTGTCCCACTGAGTTACTCCATCATTTCGTATCCAACCTATCACTTGTCCGGCTTTGTCCAGCCCCCATCTCACTTTTCCAGCTTCCTCCCCCCACCCTTTCCAATCAGTCTGAAGAATGGTCCTGACACTAAATGTCATCTGTCCATTCCCTCTAAAACAGTGGAGGAACTCAGTGGGACAGGCTGCATCTGTAGAGGGAAGGGAATCTAAGGCGACCACTCCCACCTCTCCTTTCCAATTTTCTCACCCCCACACCAAGCAGTCTGAAGAAGGGTCCTGATCTAGAATGTTGCCTGTCCGTGCTCTCCAGAGGTACAAGTTACTCCACGAGATTGTGTTCCTTTTTGTAAACCAGCATCCACAGTTCCTTGTATCTAGACTAGGCGTGCATTTCACCCTGCACTTGCGCTCAGTCCGCCAAGCCCTGCTGGATCTCCCGGTTGCCAACCATTTAAACTCCCCTTCCCATTCCCACATTTGTCTGTCTCTGTCCAGGGCCTCTTCCATTGCCAGAGTGAGGTGACACGCAAACTGGAGGGACAGCACCTCATAGCTCACAGCCCAATGACATGAACATTGCATTATCCCAATTAAACGGACATTACCCCCCCCCCCCCCCCCACCCCTCCCTCTTGGGCCATCTCTTCGTCATACCTTTGTCTTTTTCCCGCTGGCGAAAGGCGTCAGGATTAATTTGGAGTCACTGCTTCCCGTATTTAAGTATGTTTTATTGTTTCTAGGTCTGTTTTACATGGGGGTGGGGGGGGGGGGGGGGGGGGGGGGGACTTTTTTTCAGTCACTTACCTCGACAGAGAAGCGATTTTTCTCCTTTGCCGAGGATTGCCCGTGTGGAGCTCCAAGCTCGGGGCCTGTGGACTTTAACACCATGAAGACCTTGGTCTCCGGTAAGAAGAGGCCGACTCGGGAGCTCCATGCTGCGGAGTGTTCGAATCCTTCCCGACGCCGGAGTTTCCGTCAACCCGATGCGAGGACATTGGACCGACGGCAGCGGCGACTGCGGAGGGTTCAACAGCCCCGACCACGTGTGAACAAACGAGGAAGATGATTGAACTTTATTACCTCCCATCACAGTGAGGAATGTGGAATCCGCTGTGGTGGATGTTTCTGTTCATTTTTATTTTATGTGGCAGTGTTTTTGCTGCTTTTTACTTAGTATGGGAACTCAAATAACAGCACGTGACAATAAATTTGAACTTAAAAAGCTTTCCTTGATATCTGTATCTATCTATCTATCT